>PVIY010007136.1:0-83660 GCA_004026745.1 Myrmecophaga tridactyla
ATCAGCACAGCCAAATGGATCCCATTTCCTCCCACCCAGCTCCTGCATGGACCCTTCTCTTATATATATCCAGAATAAGAGAATGGCACCCATGCCGACTAGTCACAAACCTGAAAGTCAGCTGCTTCTGCTCCCTCTATTTTGTCTTCCATATGCTACCAATCATCGAGCCTTATTGGATTTACTTTCTGAATGAGCCTTGAACCTGTTCTTTTCTCTCCCTCCTTGCTGCCACTGTTTCAGGTGCTGGTCATTTCATGCCCAGACTTTGCAATAGGCCTCCAAGGGTCCCAGCTTCTCCCTGCCCCCTGTTCCCCTTTCAGAGTCATCCTCCCGTGCTGCAGCCAGCACGCTCTGTTGAAAGCATACATCTAAGCATTGCAATCCTTAATGCAAAACCCACCAGTAAAACCCAGGCCTCTTAATAGGACATGCAGGGATGTTTCAAAATCTAACCTTGCCTGCTTTGCACCTTCATATCCCACTACGCTTTACCTCTCTCATGACAATCCAAGATTAATTGCTTGTTGCTCCCCTGACACATTGCACTTTTTCTTGTTTGACAAAAGTTGTTTCTTGCAAGTATATAAGTGTTCTCCACCCCACTCCACCACCACCCCCCTCCCCACTCCTGATTATACCTATCCATCCCTTAAGATCCAGTGCAGACATCATCACCTCTGAAACCCCTTCCAAGATTGTCTTTGTTATTGCATTCACCACAATTTATTAGAACCATCTTTTAAAATATCATTCTCCCCAGTGTACTGTAAGCTCCTCAGTATTACCATTTGCATGTCTCAGAACCTAGCCCATTGCTGGGACATTAAAAACATTCAATAATGCTTGTTTAACTGACTTCTCAAAATTTCCATTCCTTATTATTTTATCTCATCATCAAGAACAACAAAAATGAAGGATTGTATGAATGGTGCTTTGACCTTGAGAACAACTGGTGTTGCAGCACAAGTGAGAGTCAGTCTGGAGAAGTAGGGGTGCCATGGTCTGGCTTGAAGGGGCCTTGTGGCAAGCCCACCGTTCTCCCCCTGAACATCCCCTGAAAGCCACCCTAAATAAATGTCCATCCAAAGTGCAAAGAGAGCACCTGATCACCAAAGCCGCTTCCAAACAAGCCCATCAGTCTGCCCATTTACCACCAGGCCCTCCGAGGGCTGTCATACAGAAATTCTGGAAACCCCATGCTCTCCTGTATCACCCAGCATTTTAATGTAACATTTTATAACTTTCAGATGGAAGGCAAAAGTCATGCATCTATCAGTACTTAGATTGGTATTATTAATCGATTTTTGAAAACATCACAGAAGTTACAAAATTTGAACTAAAAAACAGCAAGAACAGAATTCTTACGGGAAGAAGTCAGGTCTCCTTTTCACCTGACCTTTTGAGACATATCACAGTAGTTATCCCATAAAAAGTCAGAAAAACCACTATTCCTGAACTCACATCAGTTCTAAAATAGCTCAGTAATATGAATTTCATATATACTTACTCCTTAGTTATTAAACCCTTTATTAATAAGAATATGACTAATGACAAGCATTTACTGAGAGCAGTGTATGTGCTGTACACCATGCTAAACTTTCTGGATTGTTGCATTTAAGCCCCTCAACAAACCTACCAGGCAAGCATTATTATTTTCATTTTAAAGATTTGAAAACCTCTGGCTTTGAAATGTCATGTAATTCCATAGAAGTCATGCTCCAGGTGGTTCTCTTACATGCCAAGATGCCGTGAGAAATATTTCGGTGGCTCTTTACACCATGGGGTCATGTCCTCGCCTCCCCCGCACACACAGACCATTGAATCACAACCCTCTACACACAAATAGGCAAACGTCGCTGGTAGGAGCTGGTTACGTTCTTCACCAGGAACTGTGAAGCCCACCCTTCTGTCCCCACCACTGCCTTGCCTGTGGTGTTTTGCTCATGGCAATAGCACCTACCATTGAACGGGTTCAAAGCACACTACTCTGGAGTAGCAGATCTCAACCATAACTGTGCATCATTGGAAGCATAGAAACAATAATCTTGGACCACATTCTTGGAGGTTCTCATTTCTTTTATCTAGGGTGACACAGAGCCACCTATGGCTGGGAATCATTGTTCTAGACTCTAGAATTTAGAAGGCGGTTTTAAAATGTAACATGCATCAGCATCCCTTGGAGGCTGGTGCCCCACCCTAAAGTGTCTGGGAGTTCTGAAGTAGGACTTGAGAATTCATCTTTCTAACAAGTTCCCAGGTGCTGCTGCCACTGCTGCTGGTCTTGGGACCACACTGTGAAAACCACTGTCCTGGTTTGAAACTATTATATACACCAGAAAAAGCTATGCTCTTTAATCCTTATTCAATATTGCTGGGTGGAATCCTCTTTACTGTTTCCATGAGATGTGACCTACCCAATTGTGAGTGGTAACTTTTGATTAGATGGTTTCCATGAAGAGGTGTCTCCACCCATCCAAGGAGCCTTTTAAGAGGGAACCATTTTGGAAAAAGCTCAGAGCCAACAGAACCAGAGACCTTTGGAGATGCAGAAGGAAAATGCCCCTGGGGAAGTCTTATGAAATAAGAAAAGAAACTTAATAGGCATCGTGTGTGCCTTTCCAGCTGACAGAGGTGTTTTGGACCCATCGGCCTTTCTTAAATCAAGGTATCTTTCCCTGGATGCCTTAGTTTGGACATTTTCACAGTCTTAGAACTGTAGACTTGCAACTTTATAAATTCCCCTTTTTAAAAGCCACACTGTTTCTGGTATATTACACTCCAGCAAATTTTACAAACTAAAATAATCACTATTTTAGTGTTTAGTGAGATCCTACCATGAACGTTTCCTCAAGAGACTGAGTCTCACGAGCTTGATTCAGAGTGTTTCCATTCTATTGCTAAATCACTGGCAAGTCATAGGCTCTCCAGATTTCAGTTTTCTTTTGTATACATACAGAGTCCATTGGGGGAGCTCAATCAGGTACAGGGTTGAAGAGCATCTCCTAAATTCTTGTTCCTGTGACTGTGACCTTATTTGGAAATAGGCTCTTTGTGGATATAACCAGGTTAAGATGGGGTCCTATCGTATTAGGGTGGGCCCTGAATCCTGTGACCAGTATCCATATGAGAAAAGGGGAATTTGGACACAGAGACACATGGGCACATTGGGAAGCAGGTCAAGTCACAATGGAGACAGAGATGGGAGTGATGCAGCTGCAAGCCAAAGAATGCCAAGGACTGTCTGTCAGCAACCACTGGAAGCCAGGAGAGAAGCATGGAAGAGATTCTCCCTCAGAACCTCAAGATGGAGCTAACTCTGCCAACACCTTGACTTTGGACTTCCAAGTCTCCAGAATTGTGAGAGCATAAATGTCTGTTATTTTAATTGGCCCAGTCTGTGGTTCTTTGTTATGGCAGCCGGGGAAACTAAGACAGGACCAAGGCAGGACCAAAGGATGATGAGTAAAGACAGGAAAAAAAAAAAATTTCCAATTTGAAATTACTAAAATCTCTTTGAAAACCCACCACCAGTGAGAACCTGAAAGCATAATTATATAATCCATGAATATAATTAGGTACTTCCCTTCTCTCCCTACCCGACTTCCCCCAGGCTTTGCGTATGTAGGGAGGAGGGAGCCCTGTGAGTCTCAGGGCTCACACATCACATCCTACATTCCCCCGCTCTTAGAAACTTCCTCAAAAAATAGCACTTGGATCTGGCTGGAGCCAAACCCCAGAGCTTCTCGTCCATCAATTAATATTTATTGGGCCTCCACAATGAGCTCAGCAGGCATATAAAAGACAACAGTACATGCAGACTGTTATTAAGCCAAAGAAGAACAAGCACCTCGCCTTCCTTTTCACAAGGTGTTGGCAGCTGGGTGGTTGTGTCTGGGTCAAAATGAACATTCAACCACTCATGCCACAAAAATGTATCAAATACTTACTAGGTCCCAGGCACTCTCCAGTGGAGACATGGCAGTCAGTGAACAAAAGCAACAGGAACCCCTGTCCTAAGCAGAGGGTGGAGGGTGAAATTTCTAACATGTCTATGGACAGGGGTTGCTCCTTAACAGAAGTGGTGGCAGGCATATATTTCTCTAGAAGGTGGTTTGTTCATTTCATAAGCCCTGTTCCAAAAACTACTATTAAGACTTAGACATCTGCAATTTCAAGGCCTGTGAGTAAAGGGGTCCAAGCTTAAAAGAATAAAATCCATTGCCTCCAAGGAAGACTCAGATGCTGGTTGAATTTCCACATCTCGCACTTGGATGAAATATTCACTGTAAAGTCATTTGGAGCCAAAACTCCCCAAACTCTCCAAGAATCTTCTCCTCAGCACCCTGCTCTTCAGGATCCAATATAGAGGTGGCTGTGATCCTTACTATCACCTTGGTTTCCTCAGGGCAAAGACGGCTTCCCAACTTCCAAGAAGGGAAATGTGATTTGACTATGTATGCAGTGCCCTTCTCAGAAAGTGGCTATGTATGAGGGAGCATGAGTTCTCAAATCTGAGCATGACCATTGCCCAGACCAAGAGTTTCCCAGGTCCCTTGGTCCCAGGGATCCTGGGAGTGTCTGGTACATGGACACAGTACTATCTGTCTTGTCCAGTATAGTAATCCAGCACCTAAAACAGAGCCTGTAGCCTGAAGGGCTACTGAAGGAATGAATGAGTGAATGACTGAATCAGAAACACCAAGGAACTTTGATGTTCCATGGGACTCTTGCCAGGAAACCTCATCAGTCTCGTGCTCCTCAAATCAACCTAACCAAAGACCCAAATGTCTACTGTCCATAGAGAATAGTGGTGAGACATAAGGCAGGGGTTGCAACTGGGGACCCACAGAATAGGAGATCCTGCCTTCAGAAGGCCTGGACAATTGTCCAGTGTGGAGGGGACAGGGGGAAATGGCCTATGGGCTGGAGAAAAACCCTGAGCCTCACATCCCTCTCCTCTTTAACTGTACTCCAAGACATCAGTTAAAAAGGAAGAACTAGGTGAATTTTGAAAAAGGAGAATTTGAAGCCATTATCTTCAAAGCCAGTGGATTTAGGATAAATAGAAATGGTAAGAGCTGAGTGAAGACTAAGCCCCATATTTGGAGATAAGAAGGAGAGAATAAAACATAAAAGAACAGGAATACTCGGTGCCTGGGCTCTGTATTGCTGCAGTGTGTGTCCATACAACAATGTCTGCAGAATGCCTAGAATAACATGTGTGCATATGCAGAAACTGTATACAGAGCAAATGTAATAAATATTCTATGGGAAGCAATCATTAAAAAACAGATACATGCATTAGAAAAGTCCCACCCAGGGTAAGCATTTATCATTTACTTGTTTTCACTGATGAAACACTCATTACTCTTCTATGTGTAGAGATCTCTGTCTGTACTGCTCTCTCTCCCTTGGAATGCCATCATCTCCTAAAAATTCTCTTTCAGGAACACTGCTCAATCTTCAAAACTTAGTTTTTCTTTCATCCCGTCCACTAAGAAGAATAGGACTGCTTTCTCCCTTAGGCTACCATGGCATCCTGGACCTTCACCATCTTTGCATGATGATTTACAGTGTGGTTTAACTACCTATTCATCCATCTGCTCTGCTTGGCTTGAGCTCCCGAAGGCCAGGATTCTGTCCTATTCTTCTTCATTCCCCCTGTAGCTAGCCTGAAGAAGTCCTTAAACCATGTTTATTTGGAAAAATAATTTAAAAGACTGTTCCATGCATGTCAAATTTGAGTGTCCAAAAGGGATAAGAGGAGAACTGAGCTTTTGGAGAGAGATGGAAAACGCTCCAAGGCCATCCAAGCAGTGGGGGAAAGGGGAAGCCCATATGTCACCATGGGGTGGGAGCTACCCCGCATTCAGGAGGCCCTCTCAGGAAACAGGAGGCTCACAGGCGATTGGAGACTTGTTTATTTCAAATAAGCACTTGCTGCAGTGTTCACTGATGAGCAGGTTCCAACATGAACTTTCCAGAGAAGCCATAGCCATATCTCCCACACTTGGTGCAAGAGTGGGGCAGACAAACTGGGATTGCCTTTGCCCCTTGAGGATAACCCCATCAGAACTGCTAGACCTGCCAATCTCAGCAAGACCTCCAATGTCTGTGTGGGTAGACTACCCCCTCCACCCCTCTACCAGTGTCTCAGAGTGCCTCCCTGACAGTGGTAAGCAAAATGGAATAACTGTGGTATTTACCACTGTTAATTAGCAGCATGGTGTTCCTGAGTAATGTTGTGGTATTAAGGGCGTGGTGCAGCTTTTCATTACTGACTCCCTCCTTTGCAGGGCTATAGATTCCAGGAGAGATGTTCCCTCCTGGATGAAACTTGGCAGCTGGCCTGGGTTCTTCCCTGTGGCTGGTGTGGGACCTGCCTGCTCATCCGCCTGTTGAGATCTGCCTTCATTTCCAGTTTTCAATGCCGGGGTCATGAGCTTCTGGAAAACTCGGTGTTAGAAGCCACTCATGCTGTGACATCGGCATTTGAAGCCCCTAAAACAAAGAATTAAAGAATGAGATTCACATACTCTAGGAATGTCCAAGTCCAGATGAAGTTACCCAAAAGTCCACTTGGAAATTATCACCATGAAGTAGACAAGGCTTTCTTTATAGGACAGGTAGGCTGCAAAAGTGTTAAGCCAAGAATAAAAGTGCAGTCTCCTAGCTTTATTCAACAGCTCTAGCAAAGACCCTCTGAGAATGGCTTCCAATAAGTGGATAGGTGAATGAGTTGATGGAAGGGATGGGGGTGTTTCTTTTATTTGGATGAAGTTTAAAAGTTATGTTCTGGCTTCTCATTCCTTGAGTAAAAGTAATATCCAACCTCGCATTGCACTTCACACTCTCTGCTGTCCTTTTAAAAACGATATCTTTTTAATCCCCCCAGCCCCCAGTGATCCTGTAAAGCAGACAGGGAAGATGTCATAATTCTAATTTTGCAGATAATGAAATCAAGTTTGAAAAAATTAAAATGACTTTCCCAGATTCATATGACAAAGCCCAGACTAAAATTCAAATTTTCTGATGCCAAGCCCAGTGCTCAGATTTTCCACCTTAGCATGTTCCGAAAAAATCAGAGTCAGCATTTTCCTCCCACCTGGTCCCACATCCTGCAAAGCTGAGTGGCAAGCAGGTTGGTAGTAATGAATAATGGATTTCCTTCTGAGAAAGGGAAATGTGGCTTGATGAGCTGCATTTCTCTTCTGCTTATACAGAGAAAAGCTTGGTTCAGCTTGGCTTGGCTTTCAGATAGCTAGGGACCCAAGATGAAGGCTCTTCTGAACTCTACAACTCAGAATTCTAGATCAGAATTCCCAAAGGGGGAATGCTCTGAGAGCCACCTCCAGACCCCTAACACCCCAATAAGGCAAGAGCCATAGTAACACAACCTTCTCATCCCCCAATCCCTCAGAAGGCAGTAGCATGATGAAAGGAACCAACAAATTAGTAACCCATTAACTATAGATTTTAATTAGTCAAGAGAACTAGACCCAACATGAACTCCTCCCTAGAAATTCTTCCTGTTCCAAGCACCTGGCAGGGACGTTCACTCCTATCTGGGAATGTTTTCAAGAAGCTGGCAACAACCAGCTCAACCTGTCCCATCCTCTAAGATGTAGGAAAGAAACTCTTGGATAAGCCACTGAGCCAAGCTAATGACTCTAGCAGAGCTTAGAGACGCATGGAAAGGAAAAGGGTGTTGGCCAGAGCTGCTGCTGATTACTTAGCAAATCTTGGCTGAACCATATAGAAACAAAATACCAAGAAAGACACCTCATTTTAATGTCTGAGATTTAAAGGCTGTTCTTTATTATCCATGCAAACAGGGTTATACCAAAGCAGAGTAAAGAGTTACTTATAGTTCATTTAGAGATGAACAAAATATGCTTTTGTGCAATTGCTTTTTCTACCTACTTAAGTTTTTTCTTTTGACTCACGTGTATGTTGTTGTGCATGTTTTGATTACATATTAGCTGTGAAATCTGTGTTTGTATGTGTGTGTATGGGAGACCATGAAGGATCCAGCATATGTGTTCATTTTCCTGGGGTTGCCGTAACAAAGTACCACAAACTGATGGCTTACAACAACAGAACTTTATTGTCTCACAATTCTGGAGGCTAGAAGTCTGAAATCAAGGTATCATCAGGGGCAGTTTCCCCCTGAAACCTGAAAGAGGGACTCTGTCCTTGCCGCTTCCAGCTTCTGGTGGTTTGCCAGCATTCCTTGGCTTGTAGCTTCATCACTTCCATCTCTGCCTCTGTCTTCACACGGTCTTCTTTTCTCTGTCTCTCACTCTTCCTATGGAGCTCTCCTGTCTTATCTGTCTGTATGTCCCTGTGTCCAAGCTTTCCTTTCCTTTTAAGGACACCAGTCATATTGGATCATGGGCCCACATTAACCCAGTTTGGCCTCATTTTAACCAACTGCATTTGTAATGACCCTGTTTTCAAATAAGGTCACTTTCTGAGGTCCTGGGGGTTAGGACTTCAGCATATCTTTTGTGGGGAGATAATTTGAATTCATGACAATGAATTATCTATGCAGGGTATGGCCTTCGGTCCTTCCTGTCAGGGGTTTTGCCTGCTCACCAAGGAAGGGAGGGAGTGATCCTGCAGTTAGGTTTTGCATCTCCAACATCTCAGCCACTGCTTTTTTTCGGGAACCTCCACAACTGCTGCGACCCTGAGATGACTCGTCTGATGATCCACAGGAACAAGGACCGGTGTTCTCTCAAGCCCCCATCTGTTGGAGCAGCCCACAAGGTGAGGGCAGCCATGCTTCCTTACCCCAGGATGCTCTGTTTTGTGGTCTTCTCTAAACCATATACTTGAACACTCACATCTTTTCACTGAGCAATCAGGTAGATCTCAAGAATACTATAGTAGAAGGGGGACTTCACCTTACTTATTCCCTCGCGCTACACCAACATGAAGGTTTATTACAGATCACGGGAAAGTAGAGCTCCCACGTGGGTGCCACCCTTTCCTGTTTTGCCTCATCCTCCCATCCTCCCCTGCAGTATGGATTCTGTATTTCTTCCTCATTTCCTGCCTATGCCTTACAAACCTGTTTGTAACATATTATAGACCGAGTGATAGTAGAAGATCTCAGCTACACGTGTATGCAAAACTATGAATGAAATGAGTCTCAAGAGGAGAAAAGGTGGTGGATACTCAAATTTGTATTAAATCATTTTCAACAGAAAGCTGCAGCTGATTTACTTACAAGTTACTTAAGAAGGAAGCACTCCTGATAAGAACAAATATCATTTTTATTTTCTTAGAGACAAGAGCACATCCATCCTATTAGCATGGCTTGGACTTTGTTCTTTTTGAAAACACTAACCCTGGGATTAGTGTAGGAATTAAAATGCATTTAATTCCTTCCAGAGGCTTTCTTATGTAATGAGAGTATATTCTGTATGGATGAAACTTAGCCATCAGGGTTGGTTGGTAACAACTACAATTAGAAAATGCTGATGACCAAACCTCTCCTCGGTTTCTCCCACTGCAACTGATCATTGAGAGGCAGCTTTGCAGGGTCTTTATCATGCCTGAAGCTTAGCTTAACTTCTTCTATGACAGCATGAAATTATCAGTAGAGCCCAAAACTGAAAGAGCTCTAGCAGCTTCCCCTATTGTGTAATATGTATTACATTGCTGCAAAATGACAACAAGGTAGAGATATGTATTCTAATGGAGTTGGTTAACTGTTCCCATAACTTTATGGAAAAATGGGGCTTCTCTGGAGAGGAAGGATAATGCCCTCCTCAACTGAGTTTACAGATGTGGGAGAGATGTGGAAGAAAAAGTATTGGGAAGCCCACTCATCCAGCCGGGATATGCAAATAAACCCTTCATCAATGACAACATATTATTCTCATATCTGCAAACACTAATGAATAAGTTACACAGGATAGGCATGAATAAATCAGAAGAGGCTGGCAGTTTTCAATCAACCACCAAAGAATTTCACCAATAGGGGACGTCCATGGAAATTTAATATTTTCCTTTGAAGAACTTCACCGACGAAACTGATACTTGCAAAATAAATAATAAGACCATATGTTCATATGATGTATTCATTATTTCACAGCCTCATCATATCTCTTACTTTTTCACTTTACAATCTGTGAGATCCATTGTGAAGGTATTGTTATAACCAAGTTTCAAGGGATAGGCAACAAGAGCAAGTGACTGTTTCAAGACCATATACCTAATTAAAGGTTGGTCCAAAATTATAATCCATATCACTGAAACTTGAGTTTGTCATCTCCTCCCAGAACATAAGGTTTTGTTTAGCTCATGCCACCTTGCCCATGCCTTTTCCAGAGAGAGTAAGTGCCCTTCCAAAGCAATAAAGAGAAATAATAATCTGGAACTGTCTTGGCCTCCTGACCGTAAGGCACCCTTGTAGGTGTTGACAGGCATTTGCCAGAATGAATGAAAAAGAGAAGGTGCCCATCTCCCCCTTGTCCCTTTTCATGTCCTGTGGTTATTGCTTGTGATACAGGTATTTCAGCCCCTGCTGTAGCAGGGAACAGGATTCGACAGGTTAGAAGGGCATCAGATTTCAGACTCTTAACTTTTTCACTTTTCTTCTCAGCACGTAGGCTTGAGAATTGACACCAAGGCAGGAAGAGGGAAAGTGGTAGAGGCAAAAGGGAAGATTAAAAGCTGATGGACAACCCAAGGAAGTAGAGAGGAGAGTTAGAAAGGATGACAGTAGAGATCCCAAGTGATCGGATGCAGCTAATCAAATAGCGTGGTGTTGAGGCCATGTCAGTGCTTGAACTGGGGAAGACTGAAGGCTTAAAATGGAAGGAGATTATGTGGGATTCAGATGGAAATCAGCACATAAGAAAAGTAAGAGAAACATCTTATTGAAAGTGGGAGAGTCAATACTCGTTATTGAGGCTTATGCATCTCATTCCCTGATGAGAAAAATGTAATACTTACTGAGCTAATGATCCCATGTCATTAAATTCCAATGGGTAAAAGAAAATTGTCTTGGGCCATAGCAGGAAAGTAAAGGAAGGATGACAGGAAAAACATAGCAATAGTGAAGCTAATTAAGAATGAAAGAGAAAATTCTCACTCCATTTATTATCTGGATGAAAGGTTATGATGACCTCCAATGGTCCTCTTGAATTCTAGATTCTGCAATAGCCATGGGTAGGTGATGGTCTCCAAAGCAGGCACTAAACCCCACAGTAAGGCAATTTTAAAAGTTGAAAGGATCTGTTGAATGACAAGTTCAACTTCTTCAGTATGATGAGGAGCAAGGGCACATGATTTGGAGTCCGAGACATGGGTTTAGTCCTTGTCTAAAGGACTCACCGTGTGACCTTGGGCAAATCGCTCAAACTCTTGGAGTCCCAGTTTTCTCCATGTGCAAGTATGACTTCGATGGTGATGTTCCACTCATGGCATTGTCATGAACATCAAACTTATAGAATATAGACTTACAAGAGGTGCAGTGCAAATGTCTACACTATTCAACTGAGAACATCAAGACCCAGGAGAAGAAATGACTCAGTTCCTGTGCTAACCCAGACTAGAACTTGGGTCTCATGACTAGTGCTTCTTGCTAGCCAAGAATACAATAATTTTCACATATTTATAAATATTATGTGGCAATTTGTTGAGATGTTCCCTTGCCTTCTAGAATGATCTATGAACAAAGCCCAAATCAATAGCCAAAGCATTTATTTGCTTCCCACTCATTTTGAGAGTGCAGAAAAGTTGTGCCTTCCTGAGATCAATAGGGCAGCTCCCCATAGTCCGTGGGAGTTCTCCATTCATCTTCAAGAGTAGTAGGTAGCAATAGGCAGCACTGGGGAGGCATGCCAGCCTGCTCAGAGAAAGCCATACCACCATGGTTACCGAAGCCGGAAGAGAAACTTGCATGGGTGCAGGCAACCCTGGTGAGACAGAGTTGGTACCATCTCCAGACAAAGAATGGGACTAGTCACATGCATAGATGCTCTTTTCCTGCAGCTCTTCACGAGACTGCCTCTGTCACCGAGAATGCCAGCTTAAGCCATAAATCCACCCATTGGGTGAGCCCCAGCAACCTGTCCAACCCTGCTGGGAAACAACACATCCGGCCCTTGATGGCACCCTTATGACTGCTTGGCTGAGAAGTGGTATTTTAAATAAAGAGAGAAAAAACGCCCTATTATTTTACTCTGGTAATTGACAACAAGTTTCTCATGAGTAATTTTATAGCACTCAGGGTGTGCCGGAGTTTGCATTCAATTTCTCTTTACAGGAGCCTCAAACTTGCAGTATAAACACTATTTTGAATGGAATGAAACACGTTTCAAAAATGCATATGATATTGTCAAGGCTTTATTTCATTGAAACATCCTGATCCTATGACCCATACACTGAAAGCCTTTTTCTCAGTTTCTTTTCTTGGAGTTCCCTTCCAGGAGGAAAAAACATCTTAGATTTGAGATTCTGCAAGATCTTAACTAATTTTGACTCTATACATTGACCCTATATTTTTTATAATTGTATTTTGTAGCAACCAGTGAGTGATTCCCAAAGTGAAAAATGCAGAAAATTAGTTTCTCAAGCTGTATTTTTGAAAGGAAGGAAAGGGGTTTCTGAAGTCAAATATAGGTGGAAAATGCTGCCTATTATCTACTGATTTCAACAATTTACAGACTTGCATTAGCACAATAAAGGTTCTGAACAGCCTGCAGATGCAAGCCCTGTTCATCTCTGTTTTGAGCACAGAATTTCTCCAAAGAAGCAACTTGATGACTAGATATCTTGGATTGAGGAGGAAGTTGGATGCTCAAGCCTGGTCTCAGTACCAAGAGGAAAGAGGCATAGAGTATCTGCATTCAAAGGCACTTGGAACCTTATAGGACTCTGCAAAGCCCTAGAATTTATACCCTTGTCCTCACAGTGGATGCTGGATGGACCCACTGTGTGACTTCACGATGGTAGTCCATCATGGTTTTATTTGATTTTTCCGATGCTTTAAGTGATGATTTGGTATGTCTTACATACAAGGTACTAGTTTGCTAATATGATTTTTCTTTTCTCCAGCCTTAGGAGAACTCATCCATTCTCAGAGTTTTAATTATGCCCTCTAGGCAGATGGTTCCTATGTTTATAAGTCAAGTTCTAAATTTCTATCCAAGCTCCATCCCTCAAATCCAGTTTTCTGCTGGTCATTTTCATGAGTCATTAAACTTTTCTATGAATCTGAATCTGCCCACACTCAACTTCTCTTAAACCAGCTTCCTCTCCCAAGATCCCTATTTTAGTCACTAGCATTGCTCTCCATGATTCTTCTCCCACAATCCCACAAAGTCATGCCATTTATTCTTTGAAGTGCTCCGTATACATGTCCTTTCCTCTCCCTTTCTATTTGCTAGTAATACAGAAGAGATCTTACCCGTTGCGGATGGGTTGTCAGTCTTCTAACTCTCTTCTACAAGTCACTTCCTCTTCCAAATCATCCATGGGACTCTCATATCAGACTCTGTCACTAGAGTTTGTTGAAAACAAAACAAAAAACAGATGCCCAGGATGCTCTATTTTTAATAAGTTTCACAGGTGATTCTGATTCTCTGCCATGGTTAGAAACCATCACAACACATCTGTCTGTCTTTTTTTTTCCTTGTCATTTCCTGTTGGATCATGATCATTAGCTCCCTAAAGATCAAGTCTAGACCCTAAATCATTCAGGTCCCTCAAAATATAACATACTATACCCACCCAACGTTATCCTCCCCTGTAGAGATATATCAGAAACATGACCAATACGCCAAAGCTTTCTGTGACATCTAGAGAGTACCTCTCTTCTAGTTAATCCAGCCAATTCAACTGGAATTATGTTTAGAACATCCTGCAGCACGTAGCTGAGACTTGCTCTTAGCGACCATTCAACTAAGGTGAATTCTGCAATCACAGCATCTCCTGGGACACATCCTCAGCCTCCTCACCAGCCTCAGGTAGATCCATCTGTTCTCTGCTTACCTGAGCCAGGTATTTTTGCTCAGTGCTTGACACAACACTAGGCACTAGTTACTACTTTGCCCTTTCCGTGGAAGAAACGTCTTCTTCCATCAACATCTAAAGGAACTCCATATCAAAAAAAGAGTATGCCCATCTTTCTCATTAGTAAGAAACACAAATAACACTTTGAAGGGCCTTTAAGTCTAAATGTGCATGTACATTTCTGCCTTTACTACCTGAACATCAGTGAAAGGATTCAACTAACTGGGAAAAGAGAGTGAGAAGTGGAGTGCATGTCTTCTTTAGACAGGACTGGAAGTAACAAGTGAGGGGGAAAAAATGGGAAAAGCAAAAAAAAGAAAGGGGGAAACTGCCTGTTTAGTACAAGGGCATGAGTGTTTTGGGACATTTCATTATGGCCAAACTCAAAGCCAATCAAGTCGTTTGGCCTCATTTTGCAGTGAAGTTGTAAGGACCCCTTCCTCCCGACTCAGGTTGCTTCAGCAGTGATTTGTTCAAACTTCACCCTCCACAGGACTAGATTTCTTGGACTCCCCTCCCAAACTTATCCCAGTAACATCTGCCCACTTCCATGCTGGCTCTTCTGAGGTCTTTCTAATCACAGCCGAGCCCCGCCTCTGCACCTGCCTCCACCCACCCCCTGTCCCAAGAATGACAAACTCAGAGGGGGAGGGGGTGGGATTACCACAAATGAAGTAAAGATAATCCCAAGCAAGGACCTTTTCATCCAGGAGAAGTCTCCTTCTAGCTCTTCACAATCTCCTCTTAATAACGCACATGCCAGGATGTTGCACAGATTAAGCTTGGTGAGGAATGGGATGCTTTGGAGGCCTGACGTGGAGTGCTTCCAGCCGGGGTTGGGGGTGGGAGGCAGGTGGAGGGTGGTGGGCAGCAAGTAGGGAAAGAAAGGAGGGAAGCAAGACAAAAGAAAACATACCCTGCAATCTTTCTGCTGAAAGCCTTTGTTCAACCGGCACATCATTTGATGATCTAGACGAGGTATAATAATGCACTTTATCTGTTCCCATTTATGATGTGTGTCATAGGTCTACGTACATATTACTGACTAGAAAGTATATATAATATGTGCCAGAGAGAGAAGAGAGAATGCAAAGTCTTCTGACTCAGTGAGAAGTTTGCTTTGTCTTCGGCAAGCCGGTCTTCTGGCATCCAAGTGGTGATTATCATCTCAAGTCAAGGAGGGGTTTTTGAGGAGAGGCCATTTCATAAAGTAGAAATAATCGTAAAATATTACTAAATGGCTAAGTTCATTCCTGCACCAAGAGCCTGAATAAAGAGCGGCAACGGGACTCATTTGATATCTAAGTATCGAGTTTATTTTCTGAACATGCAGACAGAGAAGGAAAGATGGGATAGGACAGAGACTGGAATATTGATGAGTATCATAACCAGAAGTTCATTTCCTACCTGCAGACCTAGTTGAGCAAGCTTGCTTACCTCTATGTTTTCTGACACATGTTCTTTACTGATGAATTCACGGAGAGGCTTCCATAGTGGAGTAAGAAAAAGCACTGGGGTTAGACACACCTGGGTTGAAATTTCATTTCTGCCCTTTGTTAGCTGTGTGATCTTGGGATTTCCTGACCTCTCTGATTCTAGGTGTATTCGTTTGTAAAATGGGATGATAATACTTACCTTGGCAGTTTTGTGTGTAGTGGAGGTAACTTATGCAGCCAACACATTGCACAGAGTAGCGCCACACCTTTCTTGTTTACAAGTGTGCAATTGGGGTGTGATTTTCCCCTGGTCTCTGAGATTGAACCTCCTACTTATGACAGGAAGAATCTTAACCATGCCAAGAGGTATGGGGCTGCATGAGACTGGCTCTCTCTTACTGCCTCTGGGAGGCCATCCTCATTTTCTGCTGTGTCCATGAAAGTGAGACAATGGATTTAATCAAACTACTGCAGAGCCCCAGAGTGTGCAAATAATATATATATATATAATCTCTTACTGTACCATTCTCTCAAAGAAAGGACTTGCCACATGGCATCCAAATTAGTTAATTAATACTTCTCTGAGGAAAATCAGGAGACACATACAAAGCATTGTCTCTGGATGAGCTCATGGTTTCCAGGATGTGTTTAAATCCCCAGGCTCATGTAGGACCCAGTCTGTGCTCTCACTGACCACATGAGTCACTTCCTGGTCTCCATAGATTGAATCTCTGCAGTCATTTGTTCACTCATTCTCTCGTGTAGCAACTGTGGTTTTAGGAGTATGGGAAGATAAGACATATACAAAGAAGAAGTCTTCTGTTCAAGGACTTGTCTCTCTGTAGACCAAACCTTAATGCAATAATGAACACTTCTGACAAGTCTTAAGATCTTATTCTACACGTGCATTGCTGCCTTCAGTTGTTTGGCCATCCATGGAGATGATCAAAGACAGGAGAAGACTGGGAGAAGGGAAAAGACACATCTTTGTCAAGCAGCATTGGGGTTGAAAAGGAGGAAACTTACTGTTTACTACATCGTCATTGCCTTCAAGAGATATTTCATCTAGCTGAGAAAATTGGACACGTGTCTATGAAAAGTTAATCATTTAAAGTAACAATTCTGGAAAATTCAAAATGGCATTCTTTCAACTTTCCTGAAGCCTCAAAATTTCTCAGGAAAGAAAAACTCTCTCAAGCTGCATGTACTAATTTTCACATGAATGTCTCAGACAATATGATTATAAGAGACCAAAGTAGAAGTGGTTGTCTTAAACTGGAAAGGATGAGAAAATCTCTGTGAAGGAAAAGGGACTTGAGTTGAGCCTTTGAGATATTGTAGTAATTTTTATCATTATTGATGAGATAGTAACTTGTATTCCTTGAGTACATATGCTGGACACTGTGTCACGTATTTAGTCTATACTGTCCCACATGATCTTCATAAAAAGCCTGCAAGATGAGTTCTGTTGCACCATTTTACAGAGGAGAAAACTGAGGCTCAGAGAAGTTAAATGGGTTTAAGTTCTGACAGTTGTTGGCAGGTGGCCAAGTCAGGCTTTGAACCTTGTTCAACATGACTCCAAGGCCGCACAGGTAAGAAATCTGAGGCTCAGAAGAGTTTAAGTGGTCCTTTGTTGCAGAACTCACACAGGAGGCAGGAGGGTTTTGAAATCCATCGGTGTCTGGAGGCCATGTGCTCAACCACCATGCTACGGGACTTCTTTCTCCTTGCTGGTTTGAGACCTAAGAATTTACTTAGCACTCCAGGCTGCTTCCATGAGCATCTTACCCAGGTGGGGGAGCCTGACGTTGGCCCTGGCACAGATACTCATCCAGGACAGAGGGTCACAGGATGGCAGTGATACCAGCAGAACTAAGGCCAAGGTGAAGAATGAGCCTGTTCCCCAACAGGGAGGGGCAAAGGGGTGGCTCATGGCCAAGTGCTGAAGAAGGAACAGAGCCCTGTCACTGCACTCAGCTCTCAGCAGCGGAATGAAGTCCAGACCCGTGATCTCCAAACGGTCTGGCAAATCCTGACTCATTTTATAGCCTCCCAAATGCTCCTCCAGCCACCAAAAGTCACTTTTTCATGGAGATGAGGCAGCTCCAGCCTTCGCACATCACACTAATTGTGGTGACTGCCCCCCACGTGCCTCCACCCAACTCAAACACCTCTTCTGTAAAGCACGTCCCAGACTGTCACCTCTCTATATGAAGTAAGCGGAAAGATGAAAGACCAAGGTGATCATTTAGTCCGCAGTCATCAGTCAGGGCTTTAATTACCTGGAGATAAAGGTACCATTAGTGTTTCCAGCAAAATGCATTTCTTTTGTCTTCCAGCCAGTGACAACTAACTGTTATTCTCAGAAGGGCTTAGCACGGAGACTCCAACCTAAACTTTAAAAGGTGATGCCACTGAGCCAGCCACCGTATTCATGGGAGATGTGGCATGCGGGGCTGGGAAGTCCAAAGAACTAGGGCATGATGGCACACTTCTTTGAATGAGGGGACAGAGGAATGAAGGAGCAGAAGCAAAGGGATCAGGGGACATCTGAAAGCCTTACTTAAATTATCACCTTGCTTCTCCCTGGCATGAAATGCAGAATCTCCACCCCAGAACTTCGGAACCAGAAGCTGTATCCCAACATGTCCCCAGGTGGTTCCTAGGCACATGAAATTGAGAGGCACATTATTTTAGAGGTCCTCATACCCGAGGAAGAAATTACCTCTGCTCACCCTTTAAAGCAAGCAGCTAGAGTTGCTCACCTCTCCTATTTATCTGTGTATGTTAAAGACAAAAGGTAGAGGCGAAATGTATGTAAGTGTGCACATGTTTGTGCTTGTGTGCATGTATGTGTCCATGTGTGTATGTGTTTGTGTGTGTGTAGTGAGTGGCATTTTTTTTTTCCTTTTCAAACATCTGGTGAAAGAAAAAGATTTTCCTTTCTAGTGTTATTTTAAAAGGTAAACATAATTGAATGGGGGCAAAGTGGGGGCGGGAATAAAGACCATAAAACACACGCAACGTCAAATTGAAATGATTAATAAAGCCGAGAGGCAAAGCATCCCCATGAGATGTGACAGACAGGTCAGGGCAAACTCTAGTGAATCCATGTCGGTGCCTCTGGCCTACGGGCTAGGGCAGGCAGCAACAGAGAGAAAACCATTTCACAATGAGGAGAAGAGAAAACTGGCAGGAAAGAAACCTCAGAAAAGGGTGAGAAGGAATCATATGGGGAGTGAAATTCCATGGGTGGTAAGGTTATGAGAGTGCTGGGATGTTAAGGCACACGTCCCCGCACCCACAAGCTCGGATTAACAGACCATAAACACCAGGCATCCAAGGCACAGGTTTGAACAATTAACCAAAGTTCTGCAATCTGAGGACAGATCTGGTTTCTAATTCCAGTTCTGCCATCCACCAGAAAGGTAAATTTGGGTGATCAGCATTTTCTCCTTGAGCCTCAGCTTCCTCATAATTCTATCCACCTCATAGAGTTGTAAAGATCAAATGAGATAATGCATGTTAAGCCCTAGCAAGAAGTCTGATATGCATCACACACTCAAAACTGATAGCTGTTATCTCTTATTGTTTTCCTAGCAAGTAGTAAACTTCTTCTCTTAGCCCTGTCTTTCAGTCTGTGTTCTGACAGAGAGGTGGGAGGTGATTCAAAGGCTCTTATAAGCATCATGCCCTGCCTTCTTACTGCTCTCAGAGTATGACCCGCTTCATACTTTGATCCATTCATTCATTCTTTCAACAATATTGAGAGCTTACTACATGTTAGGTGTATTAACGGAATAAACTATGTCATTTAGTAGCAAAGCATCAGTGAAAGAGGGCACAATGGAAATGCACAAAATCAGGTAAGTGCTTAGCATCCTTCTTTTCATGTGTACCGGTGGTTTATATCACCCAGCGCTGAAGGACTGCAGGGATGGCCTTGGGCAGACTCTCTGGCCTTCTGGAAGTGAGTCTGCACTCCTAGGAATGGGCCTCTATCAGATGAGCACCTCCACAGCACGTTTTCAGCATCCCATAGAACATTCTCTCCATACCATGTCCCTCCAATAAGGGACAGTCACTCCTCACACAGCCTCTTGGCATTCCTATGCAGACTGCATCTCAGACAAAATCATCTGCCAGACAGACCCGTGCCCCTGGCCTCAGCCATGATGGAATGGGAAGGCAAGAGGGCACTATTCTTCCTCCAGAGAGGCAGTAAGGGTGGAGATGAAGGGTCTCAAGAACAATGTTCAGTGGCTGATGAATTATTTTTGACCCTTGTCAGAGACTGCCAACAGCATGGGGAGCCTCACAGAAGCAGTGTGGTGCAGTCATCATCATTGGACTCTGAGGTCAGACAAACCTGAATTCGAGTCCCTAACCTACCTCTTTTTCAGTGTGGCCCCTTGATCTAGTTGCTTAATCTCTCTAAACTGCAGTTTTCTTGTCTGGAAGATGGGGACCATATTAATAACTCCCTGTGTATCAATCAGGGTTCTGGCAGGAACAGATGGCACACCCGAATTGGGTAATTTAGGGAGATTTTAATAAAATAACTGATTTACAAAGGAACAGATAGGATATAGGGAAACAGCAGGATATGGTACAGGGCTAAAAACAGACAGGAGCATCAGCACTCAGGGTTGAAGAAACAAGGACAGAAGTGTACCCTAGAACAAAGAAGAAATGAGGTTTATCTTCATGGTAGCTGTCAACTTTGAAGGAGAGGTACAGCCAATGTGGGGTAACCCTGCAAGGCAGGGCTCGGGGAAAGAAACTTTCTTTACCTTACTCTCCTCTCTTCCAAGGAAAGAAAATTTCTTTACCTTACTCTCCTCTCTTCCAACCCATTGGCTGAATCCAAATGGATGCCCAAGATCAAGGCAGCTTACTGATGGTCCACATAGGTCAGCCTCCAAGAAGGGTAGAAAGTGATGGAGAGTAGATCTGAAAAGGCATACTGAAAATACCCTGCAAAATCCCATAGGATCGTTGTGATATTTAAATGAGCTCATATACATAAAGTACTTGGTATATTGGAGTACATGATAATGACCCTCTTCTTTTACCAATGAGGAAAGTAAGATTCAGAAAAGTCCAAACCTTTCCTTAAGTTGTGTGAAACTGGGACTATTATGGGTTATCAGTCTCATAGTCATCTACAAGGCCAGGTGTGTGTAGTATGGCAATGACAAGGGAACTTCACGGGAGGTAGATGGAGCATCTAGAAGAAATGCTCAGGCCAGAAATAAGATTGATCACACACCCATTCTTTATAGAGTCTCATGTTAGGTTCAGTAGGAGAAAAGAATGGGAAGCATCATAATCTGATATTTTTAAAGAGGGAATTCAGACACAAAAGACAGATACATGCACATTTGCAGGCCTGCCATAACATGATGTAGGCAGATTTAGAACTAAGTATAGACAGTCAATACCCAAACCGGGCAGAAATGGTCAGGACTATCCACAGAACAGTGTAGAACTTGACTGGTGGCTGATGACAAAAAGTGCTCTCTCTGTACCACAAGATTTGTCATCCTGAGTTGACTACAGAGCCCTTTCTGCTCAAGGAGAAATCTCTTGGTATACTAAGCTTCTAGATTCTCAGAGCATCTGGGGCCTGGCTTGCTTATACTATTAATTTCAATCAAAGACACTTGTGCCTTGCACTAAAATGCTGTTTTGGAAGTCAGTGCCTAGAAATGCCTTGAGGACACTCATAAACTCCCACCAGATCAAGCAGCAGGGGTTGGAACCCAGCTATCTACTGCTCCTTCTGAAAAAAATCATCCCCACATGATCAAAAGCTGTCTTTCAATAAGATCCTACTCATGCCCTGTACTAATCCAGAATCTAGCCACACATTTAATTGCCTGTTGAGACTATAAACATCTTGTGGACCCAGAGTGAATTATTTAGGAATAATTTCATTTTTGACTTTTTCAGGGCCATCCAGAAAATACCCCAGAGGATGCAATTTGTTGCCATCAGCTCCCTCTGCTCTTGGCTTCCTCTACTGCTGGCAGTCTATAAACTATTCTGCACCTGGCTATGAACCACAATCCACCGTATCCCCAGAAGAAAAACACCTTAACATGTTGCAAAAATCTTGGCCTCATTTGCACTTACTCATTCCCAATTGCTTCATCAGAGGCTCACCTAATGGGCAAAATGGAGGAGTCGAAACAATTTTCCACTGGAATCAGTTGTCAGGGAGACCCAAAAGCCAAAATCCCTGGGGATGGTCTCCAACATGTGCTTCATTCAGATGGACTGGGCAATATTATATGACCTTCAGACAGCCCACCAGTTTGCTTAACCAGCAGGTGACTAGCCCCACTCCTGGGTGGATCTAGGTTGAGTATATCCCCTGGCAACTTGGTTTTTCAATGTACCACTGAAAAGCAATTTGGAAATAGGAGGCCTACAGTTTGGTCTTAGGACCAGATTTAAGCATCCTTAAATGGATGCTTCAAGAGTCATGGTGCCCTACATGTCAGACCTCTAATTACAAAGATTTCTACAAACCTAAACCTTATATTTAGTTCCCTGGTTATTTTCCTAGAGGGAAAAATGGAGATGCAACTTTACACTTCTCTGTTGGCTTTTTTTTTTTTTGCATGGGCAGGCACCAGGAATTGCACCCAGGTCTCTGGCATGGCAGGCGAGAACTCTGCCTGCTGAGGCACCATGGCCCGTCCTCTCTGTTGGCTTTTGACCTCTTAAGACACCCAGCTCTGCCCAGGGTCCGCCCCCCAGGAGGCGGTATGTGCAGAGTCCTGTCAGGAACTTTCTGGAAAGACACATGCACTAACTGCCAGGCCTTGAAATTCCCTATGGCTCTCTCAGCCCCTGTTTCCACATGGGTAAAATGGAGCCAATAACATGGTCTTATCTCATAAGGAAGCCACAAGGAGTGAGTGACAAAGTCATATAGGACATTGAGTCCAACAGACAGTAGCACTCAAGAAATATTAAAAACAAACAAACAAAAAAGACAGGAAAAAAAACATGCTGCCTGGTGCACATTCTCTTTATTCATCTAGAGCCAGTTAAAATAACACATTAAACACCAGGGTAGTTTGTTTACAGGCAATTGTGGGGAACCCTCAATCCTAGAGGCATTTTAAAGGAAATAGGCCATTTTACTGCACTGATAGAGATGTCGAAGGGGCTAGAGCATGCCCCGGGGCCTATTTGCCTTGAGAGCTGGGATGAGAGGGCAGACAAGAACCACTTTAGCAGCTCTACGGAAGATGAGATGAGATTCAGGTCAATGCATCTCAACTAGTGGGATGCTAATTCAGTTGATGAAAAATGGAAAAAAAATTAATCGGAAAAAATGAATCCCATTGGGCTGCCTCCTCTTGCACGTTGGCTACGAAGCTGAAGTGCATCACAGCCTTCCAACAAATATGAACTAATAATCAAATTTAATAGCGAGGAAATCATTGCTCTCGCCAGGCTGGCCGCCTGCCCAGCTGCTGCGCTGAAGGGTGATGAGCAGCTTTTTATCTGAGAATGGATCTCCCCTTTGCCTGGAGAAACTCTTAGGAAGCCAATCCAGCTGGAAGACTTTTCTCAGCAGCATTTCCTTGGACCATCTCCTTCCTTTTCCAGTACAATCCTTGCACCACACCCCAGGGGAAACTCTCCTTTGGCTTTTTCTTTTTAAAATTATTTTTAATAAGCAATTTGATTTGCTCTAATTTCTTCTTGGATGCAAGTATAAAGAGTCCACTTGGGGCTTCCAAATAGCTTCTGCCAAGGGACTAGGTGTATTAAAATAGGCTGGAGCTCAGGAAAGGCCAGAGGAGAAATGTCACTCGTTCTTTGAATTAGAGGAATCTTGCAAGATCCATATTGACTCAAGAGCTGGAGCCAAAAGGCACCCTGCCATCTAAAATGGATTTATTCCATCTCTGTTCAGTAGCCCTGCTGTCTTCCCATCATTTCCCGTATATCCTGAATATCAAAATGGGATTTATTTTCAGAGAGGGTAAAAAAGTCTAGTTTTGCAAAAGAGTAGGGGTCAAAATGCTTTAAAGGTGATTTATAGGAACTCTTGGTTTCTTAGGATTATCTGTGCCATAGAAGGTTTTAAATTATGAAAAATAGAAGGATTTCTGACAAGAGCAAATCATTTGTAAAGACGGAATATGACCTAAGTTAGTTTAAAAATCAAGAGAAAAGGTGGCCATGTATCACACATATGCTAAGTGGATCTTGAAAGGAGGATGCCGGAAACCCTTTCTGCTCACTCCAAATTTGCCCGGGCCCAGTCCATTTTTCATTTGTCCTAAGCTGTGGGGAAGCGTCATTCAAGCCAACTTTAAGACAGGAAAAATTGGGTAAAAAAAAAATTAGAAGAAATAATGAACTTTACATAAGTATCACCAAGGATTTCATCTGATGATCTCAAATGCATTAAAAATTCACCAGTGACAACTTTTCCATGAACACACACATTTCAAGGCACCCGGTCATTCATCGCATACACCTACAGGAAATCGTAGCATTTTGGATGTTTTGATTTTGAGGGGAAAAGTGACCTATTTTGTGTCCATTGAACATGAGAAATAAAATCGTATTGCAGAAACATAATTAGTACAGGGGAGAGTGTGAGGACATGCACAGAAGAGCGATGGCTCCATTGAATTCCACCAATCGCAGCTTGGGGTGCCCATTCCCAACGCCACCTCGGAATGGTGCGCAGAGCCTGGCAAACGAGATGTACAGACTGGGTTAAAGACTGCCCACCCATCTTTAGAAAAGCCCCAGAAACCCCTGCGTCAGTGTTCACTGGGTCAATCCTTGCTCACGTGGGTAAGCTGCATTCCTCAAGCGTGCACACTGAACGTCCAGATCACTAAGGCAATAAAATAAAATTGCCAGGGGAGTCCAAGAGACTGATTGTGCTGTAAACAGGCTTTTGGGGATCCATAGCTTCAATCTATAGAGGAATTAAGAGGTGTAAGCTTGCCTCTTGAGTCTGCTCCAGATCCCTATGGAGGAAGCTCATTTTGGTTTTCCAGGATCCTGTTGGTGTATGATGATTGGGCCCTAGATAGGACATTAGCTCAAATCCTGACTAAGCAGGCAAAAAACTGGCTGGATGTCATCAGGTATGACCGCCACAGAATGAACCTGGAACAGATGATGGCCCTAGGATGGAGGATATGGGAATTCAAATTAAAGTCACGGCCAGCAACCCGCACCCCAACTTACACACATACACACACACACACAAGCACGTGGCCCCTTCTCCATTTATCACCATCACTGGTCATTTTCGATGTGAATTGTTAATCACACCCTCCGGTTATCAATAAAACTGAAGGACCCCAGAATGCTACGGCCTGGCTGAGTTTTCAGTATCTGTTTCAGAGCCAACTAGATGCAAAGGTAAGAAATCTCTAAAACAGGAGTCAATTAATGCAGCCCAGCTGTTCTTTACCTTAGGCTAGTGTTAAGAGAGGAAAGAAAGAAAAAAAAAAAAAAGAAGAAGAAGAAGAAGATGAAAGGAAACTATCACATAATACTCATCCATCCTCGGGCCTCCAGCCGGTTTACCCAAATGTCGCCATGGTGATGTGTATGTCAGTCAGCCCTCCCCAGGAACTGCAGCCTCGGACCTGACAGAACTCCCATTTGGGCTCCAGGCTCAGGTAACAGGCAGGAGCACAGCAGCACGGTTTTTGTTCAGGTTGAAACCTGATCGTGCTCGCTCCTTACGGGAAGTCCATAAGGGTTTTTTCTCTCTCTGGATCCCTCTTCCTCTGTTCGTTTGTCCCTCATCTTTGGGGGAGGAAAGGGGTAAGGAAGAGGAAAAAATGCTGAGTATAAGCTGGAAGGAAGAGCGAGGGCTGGCGCCACCTGCTCTGGCCCTCAGTCTCTGCCAGGAGCAGGAGGAGGAGGGAGGCTTGTCCTGGCACAGGAATCTGGGCCCACCCTGCGTTGGGGAGCAGGGACAGAGTGTCACAGGAGTAGGAACACAGTGTCACAGCTGCATGCAACACAGAGTGTCACAGCTGCCAGGAACCTCGGGGGAGAAACCTGAAACCTCTTGATGGGAAGCGACTTGCTCAAGGTCATCCAGCAGGCAAACAAAGGGTCAGGAAACCGATCTAGACTCTTGATTCTCAGTCTGGGAATTTTCTACAAGAATGACCATGTGCTCTTCCAGGATTGCTCCAGAAACCAGCACACGTCACGTAGGGAGCGAGGTGCCTGCCCACCCCCGCCCCCCCCCCCCCCCCAGAGGCGCACAATAGGTGTTTGACGAATGGATGACATATCAGAGAATGGGCAACTATTTCTTCTCATCATTTCTGGATTCCACAGGATACCCACACTTACGAGACTGCCTCTCTAAGTACCCAGCTCACAGCTCAGAACCAGTTCTCTCCCAGGTCCCAACATCTCTCTCCCTTTGCCGACTCTAAGAACTAGCCGGGTTCTCCTTGATGAGGCAGTCCCACACCCATTATAGGAATATCAAGCAACTGATGAGTCAAATTGTAGCCCAGGCATGTGGGGGTGTGTGGAGGTGATGGGCACACTGAGAGTAGATTTTCTAGCAGCATAGAGCTGTTACAAACGTAGTTTTGATAACCGTTCTTCCAGGCCCATTTCAGACCAAGAAGATTCAAAGATTGGAGTGCCACCTTGGATCAGCAGTGCCCTCTGTGGTTCCATAAAAGGGCCAAACTAATTAGAGCCTCAGTGGTACTGAGCCAACGGCACTGTCCTTATCCTAAACGAAGCCAATTCAACCAGCCAACTGCCTGCCCCGTTAACATCCTCCAAAATGGCCTCTCCATCAATGCCGCTCATCTATAGACAGAAAAGCAGTTGAAAGAAATGAGTAGCTTCTACAGAGAGAGAAGCTGCCACCACGCATGTAGAAAGAAACACACACCTCCTCAGGAATAGCTTGCTGCTTCTTGGGCTTTTGTAGCCAAGCCCTTCTGGCAGCTTGGTTGTCTCCCTGGTGTGAACCATGATGCATTTGGCTGGCTCGTGGCTTCCAGTCTCATTTGTAATTTGAAGCAAGGGTAGATCGCTGGGTCAGACAGCAAGGAGCCTGCAGGCTGAGAGGGGAGCCTCCTTGCTTGACGAGACACCACAGGGTGTCAAGGTAGGAAGTCCTAAAACTTTGCAGGGCTCTGCATACTAAAATGGGTCTTTCTTAAAGTCTAGAAGAAGGCTGAACTCAGCAGCCGGTTTTATGAGCTCACTGGTACCCACATAAATATCCCACAACTTGACATTCCCAGGCACCTTGACATATTTCATTTAAGTACCAGGGGTAAGACAGATGAGGCTGCGACTTCTTGAGAATCCTGAGGGAAAAGCAAGTACAGAGAAGGCACACTCCCCAGACACTTGTTGATTTAAACTTGTTCTGTCCCCCTTTCTGGCTTGTGTCTACAGTTATCCCAAAGAGGAAATGAGCAGTGGGCTAATTAAAAAAATGACTTCAGTTTGACTTTGAATCCATAATATAGTGCTTTTTAAAAATTGTTCCATGAGATTTACTTTCTTAATGGTTTTAACTGGGTTGATAGAGGAAACATTTTGTTCATGAGGCCACATTCATGGACAATAACAAGGAGGGTCCAGCAGCAGTTCTGTGGTTGAGAAGGTGAGGGAGGAAGCAAACCATACAAAGCAGGCGCATGCTTGTTCTATGGAGAAGACATGGTGCCAGTCGGAAGGAAGTGGACGTGCTGGGTGGGGCAATGTGAGTTCCAAGATGACTCAGTCGGGAACAGGACTCACAGTGAGTTCCAACCATCCAGAGTCCCAAAGGACCAGCCTTGGAGAAGGACAAGCCCAGACCAAGGTGAGAACAAATTAACTCTCACTTACCCCTAGAAGACTGGTATCTCAGACCTGCCTCTTTCCATCACTGTTCAGTTAGGGCAGGCTTTAAGACTGTAAACTCATCCTCATACCAGCCCAAGGAAAAATACATCATCATGGAAGGAAATTTACTTTAAAGCTAAGCATATATATTTCAAAGCCAATTAACCAGTTGTTGTTTTTCTGTATTATCTGATGATCAAAATGATCAGAGACAGTTCATGCTTCCATTATTACCAAGACTTACTGGACTGGGATCCAGAGGACCTCAGCTCTGCATGTCAGAGCTGCATGACCTTAGAAATGTCACTTAACCTCAGTTAGCATCCTCATTCTTGAGCTACTACCTATGACCCAGGAACTGGGTCAGGTGCTGGGGTCACAAATATAACCAGGACAAAGGTCTTGACCTAAGAAGTCCATACCTCAACTAAGAATTTCAAAACCACATTGTCAGTGCTAAGGCAGAGGAGCACACAAAGTTTAGGTGGAGGATGTCTAAGGAGTCCTTCTTCCTCTTAAATAAGTTGGCATTAGAGTAAGAAAAGTTAGGACTTGGCATTTCAGCATTTGAAATAACTTATTTTAAATGATTTCAACAAACATTTATTTAGAGCTCATTCTGTTCCTCTTCTAGGCTTTGCTTAAGCAATTGACAAATATGAACTTATTTAATCCAGGTAACTCCTCATCCTGATGCAATGTCCATTTACTGGTGAGAAAGAAGTTAGTCCTCAATGAAACCAACTGGATGGCCAGGCTCTTAGCCACTGCACAAGCTGCTGCTTCAGTACCCTGACGCTCTCTGGGTGAGTGTACAAAGCGGTCCAGGACAGCCACCGGAGCAGATAACTGAAGGTCGTACATGCTAACGTGGACCTACTGTGGGTAGTGCCTTGTAGTAGTTGTGTTGGAGATACTTATTTCTGTCAATAACAATAAAAAATTGATTATATAGCAGTATAATAATCAATTGACTAAGGCAGGATATGCACTGATGGAACCAGCAAGATAATAAAAAGCAACATGGTAACATTGGCTAAATATGTTGCAGTAATGAAATTCTAATGTGCCAAGGAAGTAGGAAGAGAGTGATTATGAAGTTAGAACCGGAGGCCTGCTCAAAAGGCATTCTGGATGATCGAGGCATGATGTTGGTTACAGGTTGATTTTTTGAACATCAGTTTTATTGAGGTAATATTTACATACAGTCGTATTCAGCACTTTTAAGCATACAATATGATGAGTTTTGACAAATGTTTGGTGTGAGGGTTTGAAGCTGTATGTACCCCAGAGAATACCATGTTCTTATAATCCATTCTTGTGGGTGTAGACATATTGCAGGTGGGACATTTTTGATTAGGTTATTTCAACTGAGATGAAATCCTTTTTCATTCAAGGTGGATCTTACTCCTCTAACTGAAACCCATAATGAGAGGATAGAAGACAAAACAAAGCCCAAGAGAAGCTGAGAGAGGAATCCACTACATCCAGAAGCTAAAAGCAATGAAACTCAGGAGAAAAGGACCAGCAGATATGGCCATGTGTCTTGCTATCTGACAGAGGAGCCCAAGCTCACTGGTCACCAGTTGTATTAGTCAAGGTTCTCTAGAGAAACAGAACCAACAGGAGAGATCTGTAAATATGAGATTTATAGAAGTGTCTCACACAACCGTGGGGATACAAGAGTCCAAAATCCTTAGGGCAGGCCACAAGGCTGACAAACTGATGAAGTTCCTTGAAGAACTACACAGGTGAGGCTCATGGGCTGAAGAAGTTCTCTCTTCTCTCTTAAAAATCTTCAACTGATTGGATCAAATTGAACTGATTAGATTCTCTTGCTGTGGAAGACACATGCTGAGTTGATTGTAGATGTAATCAGTCGCAGACACAATTAATGGACTGATGACTTCATAAACCAGTCTTCTGATTTATTAACAGCCATGAAATATCCTTGCAGTAATGGTTAGGTCAGGGCTTGCCTGACCAGAAAACTGGGCACCCTCACCTGGCCAAGTTGACACCTGAACCCAATCATCACTAGGCTTCAGGGAGAAAGCATTGCCTGTTGATGCCTTGAGTTAGACATTTTCACAGCCTAAGAACTGTAAGCTTGTAAGTTAATAAATCCCCATTGTAAAAGCTGACCCATTTCTGGTATATTGCATTCCACAGCTTTAACAAACTAAAACATATGAGAAAACACCACCATACTCATGCTACACTTCAAAAAGTTCATTTGTGACCTTTTACAGTCAATCTTCTCCTGAAACTCCAGCTCCTGGCAGCCACTCCAGCTACTTTCTGCCACTATAGCTTTATCTTTTCTAGAATTTCATCTAAATGGAATCATGCAGTATTAGTCTTCCATGTCTAGCTTCATTCACTTAGCAGAAAATGTTTCAGAGGTTTATTCATGTTGCTACACATACCAGTAATTTATTCCTTTTTATCACTGAGTAGTCTTCCATTGTATGGTTATACCACAGTTTGCTTTCTCCCTTCATCAAGTAATGGATTTTGGGGTTGTTTCAGGTTGGGGGCTATTATGAATAAAGCTGCTATGAGCTTTTGAATATAAGTCTTGGTGTGAGAATATGTTTTCATTTCTTTTGGGTAAATGCCTAGAAGTGGGATTTTGAATCATATGGTAAGCATATGTTTAACCTTATAAGAAACTGCCATACTGTTCTTCATTTTGTATTCCCATTAGCAATATAGAAGAGTTCCAGTTGCTCTACATCTTCCCCAACACTTGATGTCATCAGTCTTTTTAATATTAGCCCTTCTTGTGGGTGTGTATTGTTAGCTTATTATGGTTTTAATTTGCATTTTCTTAAAGACCAGTATCTAATGGTGTTGAGCATTTTTTCATGTACTTATTTGCCACTTTTTTGGGTGAATCTTTATCTCCTTTTTAATTGGGTTGTTTGTCTTCTTCTTATTGAATTGTAAGAGTTCTCTATATATTCTGGGCAAAAGTTGTTCTTATCACATATGTGTTTTACATACATTTTCTTCCAGTCACAGATTGATTTTAAATGGCAATTGTCTATTGACCGAGCTAATGTACAAAATTGAAATGGTCACCTCACCTCTCAGTGGCCATCCCCTAACCCACTAAAAACCAAAAAAAAAAAAAAAAAAGAAGAACAATCAAATACACAAGGAAACTGTATTATCCAAAAGAGGTCCCAACAGGCCATCACTTTGTCCCTAGTCCTGATGAGCAAACAGAAACATTACACCAAGACCAGCCTTGCTACAAGAAAAATAAAAGAGTGTTTTCGAAGAGAAAAGATTGGGGTGTCTTTGAAAGAGAGTTCTGAGAATGGTTTATTCATCCAGCCATGGGGAAAATATAATTTGTAGTTCCCTTCCTTCATCTTGCCCATGCTTCAGTTTCTTCCAGTTCCATTGAAATAGAACATTCATATTGTAAAAGAATACAGGAAATATAACTGTACAACTCAGTGAGTTTTTCACAACCGGTTTTTCCATTTTGGCTCAAAGGGTAAATGCCATCAGCCTCCAGAGACAATATTTGAGCTTTTCAAAATTTAAGCTTAGACTGTATGTATGTATGGACATGTGTGTATGTGGTGTTTTGGGACTAAACAGTACGATATTAAAGGAACAAATGGCAACCATTACTGAAGGCATCACACATACTTTAACCAAAACTTCACCAAAGTCTCACAACAATGGCCCCTTGATGTAGCTAATGTTATCCCCATTTTACAGATGAGGAAATTTTCTGGTTCAGAAAAGCAAAATGGCATCCTACTATTGCACAAGTAGTGACTAGTGGAGCCAGAATTCAAACCCAAGCTCATATGAATTTGTAACCCTTGCACTACTTCTGACCTTGGGGACTTGCACTCTGGGCAAAAACTTTACAAAGAAGAACATTTGTCTACGAAAAAAAAGTCATATATTAATCCATATGTTCATTCCAGCCTTAGTTTCCAAGTTCTGGATTCTAGTTTCCAATGCCTTACTGACAATTGCCACATGGGAACAAGGGAATCCTGCAGCTACCTCAAAATTCTCAGGCCCAGCATTATCATCCCTCCCACCTCCACCCTCCACCTGTGCACACACACACCTGGCCTGCCCTCCTATATCCCTTACCTCAGCTGGTGTTGTAACTGTTCAAACAAGTATCTTCATGACCCTTCCTCCTGCCCTGCACACCCAAAGCCTGCTGAGTCTCCTAACCTCTCGCAAAATTGCCTCTGCTCTCTCTTCCCATGCTCTTCATCTAAGTCCAGTCCACCTGATGGGTCTCCTAATTTAAATCTCTTCTTCATAGTATAGTCCATATAACTCTCCAACAAACACACTTAAGCACCTCACCCCCTTGAACTCAGCAGACTCTCTGATACACACGCTGTCTTTAAAATAAATTCACAGCTCCTTTGGGTGTGACTTCACACGCCTGCAACCTGATTCTAATTTACATTCTTAGTCCCATCTTCCACCATGACACCTTACTCATGAGTGACTCTAAGCTTTTTCCCATTCCCTAGACACACCAAATTTTCTTTTCAGTTCAGCAGACATTTACCAAGTGCCCCTTTATCTGCCAAGCCTTGGGTTAGGCATGGGGATATAGAGTCAAATTGCTTAATCATGGCACGGTTGACAGTTTGGAGGGATAATCCTTGGCTGTGGGGGGCTGTCTCATGCATTGTAGGATTTTTAGCGGATCCCTGTCCTCTATTCACTGGATGCCAGAAGAAACATGCCATGTCCTGCCCCTGCCCTGGTAGTGATGATTGAAAATGTCTCCAGAGATTGCCAAATGTCCCTTAGAAGGCAAAATCATGCCCACTGGAGAACCACCACTCTAGACTAAGGCATACTTCCTGCCCTCCAGGAGTCCACAGTTCCTTAGGAGAGACAGGCATGTACTTACACAGTGCAGCAAGGAAGATGCCCAGGACGTGCCCTTTCAGGTTGGCCCACTCTGACTTATTATCCTGACTCTCTGCTTCCAACTGTGGGACCTTGGACAATTTATTTAACCTTCCTGAGTCTATGTTTACTCCTTTGCAAAATGTGGATTCTGATGTCAACCTGAGGGTTTAATTACAAGTGAACACATATAATTACTTGGCATATTGAGGCCCTGGAGAAATGATATTTTCCCACCAGATACCCTACCATAACCTCCTCCAAGAGAAAGCCCAAAAGTAGACTTCATGCCTTTGCATATATTGCTCCTTCTGCTTAGAATCCTGACTCCTCTTCCGCCCCCACCCTTGGATTAATCCTTTAAACCCCAGCTCTAATGTCAGCTCCAACATGGTCTTAACGTGGCACAGAAGACAGAATTAGATACCCACTTCTTTGTGTGCCCCGTTCACTTTGCTTACATCTCTCTTAGCAAAATGTTCACATTGTTGACTGGTTCTTCCTCTAGGTCAGGGGTCAGCAGATGTTGTGTAAAGGACTAGAAAGTAAATATTTTAGGCTTTTGGACCATTCAGTCTTTGTTCAAACTACTCAAATCAGCCTTTGGAGGTGAAAGCAGCCATAGACAATAGTAAACAGATGGGTGTGGCTGTGTCCCAATAAAGCTTTATTTGCAAAACCAGTGGTGGACCAGATTTGGCTGGGGGGCCACAACACCTCCACTCTGGGCAGTGAGTTCTTTGTGAAGACACAAGGATGGTGTCTTATTGATTTTAGCATCTCCAACCTTTCTCACAGTAGACATTGTAGGCACCGTTTAATGATTCATTGATTAATCAATTGATGGATCCACATCAGTAATACTATCAAATGTTGATAAAATATGGCTGCAAAAACTTTTGAGATTTGTGAACAAGGAGCTGACCAAAATAAATGACCACCCCCCAATACTAATTCAGTAAATAAAAAAACAACATACATTGAAAGCTCTTTCTTCTGAAGCTACATAAAGGTGCAGAGTTGCCAGATAAAGTATAGGGTACCCAGCTAAGTTTGGATCTTAGATAAATAACAAATAACATTGAATATAAGTATACCCTATATCCCATGGAATCTTTAGGACATACTTCCATTAAAGTTTTGTTTTTTATATGAAATTAAAATTGAAATGAGCATTACATATTTTTATTTGTTCAGTCTGGAAACCTTCATTTGTGCCAACTTAATGAGCTCTTCTGTTTCCTTCTCTCAACCTTCTTACAGCAGAAGAGGCGTCTGGCCCCAGAAAAGATGAGAACCTGTCTGACCTGCTAAGCCACCTTCCCACTCCCCAGAAAGAGGCCCCCTGTAAACCCCATGGCGGCAAGAAGTTCTGTTGGAACTGGAAATTTAATTAACAAAATGCTAACATGTAATTTCAGAAGAGAAAAAAAAAACGTTATCACGAACTTAATAAGAAAACTATTTTAATTACAGTATTTAACAAGTTATGACCATGCCACTGTGTTCTCTTGGGATGGATTCCCATAGTTCAAGAATCTTAGAGCAGAAAAGGGATGTGATGAGGAGCAGGGGTAGAAATATCAATACCCTGCAGTTCTCTGCAATACATCTGAGCCCTCTGGCTCTGGCATTTAGGATCTTCTTCTCCCATGACTCAGAAAGAGAAGCTAGCTGTCCTCATCTTCTTGAGTGAAGTTCCTGCCCAACGGGACTTGTGGAGGCACCCAAAACCAAAGCCCAATGTATGAAGCTGCCATTTGTCCCCACGCTGATTCGGGGTGATGTAGCTAGATTTTCTTTGGTATGCCTGACTCTCTCTTTCTATATCCCTGCTGCCTGCTCATCATGCCTAAGTAGCACCTTCTCTGGCTCACAGTAATGTAAGCAGTGAGCCTCCATACGAAGTCTAGGTGGTGAAAGAGATGGTGGAAAATGCCTGAGAGCGACGGGGAGGCCACGATGCATGGTGGCACCAAGTAAAAATAACTATGGTGGCCAAGTCAGACCATCCTTTTCTTTCACAGGCAAAACCCAAATACTCCAGCAGTATGGAAAGGGCCATCTTCAGTGTACAGTGCAATGGGCCCTACTCTTTCCATTTTCCAAAACTCAGGGGGGTGAGATTGGGCCAAGAGAGTACAAGGAATGTTCCCCAATGGCAGTGGACAAGGGAGGTCAAGGGCAGGGTGTCCATGTGGGAGGGGAGACCCAGGCAAGGTAAGGAAGCATCTGTGATGGTTTGAAACTATGATGTATCCCAGAAAAGCCCTGTCCTTTAATCCTCATTCAGTATTGCTGGGTGGGATCTTTTTTATTGTTTCCATGGAGATGTGACCCACACAACTGTGGGTGGTAACTTCTGATTAGATAGTTTCCATGGAGCTGTGTCTCCACCCATTCAAGGTGTGGTTGCTTTTTGGAGACTTTTAAGAGAAAACCATTTTGGAAAAAGAGCTTTAGAGGCACAAGAACCAACAAAATAGACAGAGCCCCAAGGAAGCTGTTGAAGAGAAAGGTAGCAGATCTCAATACGGGTCTTTCCAGCTGAATGAGTAACCCTGAATATTGGCCTTCTTGAACCAAGGTTATCTTTGCCTGGATGCCTTAGATTGGACATTCTTATAATCTTGCTTTAAGACATTTTCATGACCTTAGAACTGTAAACTTGCAACTTAATAAATTCCCCTTTTTAAAAGCCACTCCATTTCTGGTATATCACATTCCAGCAGCTAGCAAACTAGAATACATCCTCACAGAGAGCTGCCCAGAAAGGGGTGTCTGAGATCAAATGGTTTGAGGATGGCATCCTCGTGGAAAATTAGGTGGAAAGGAATTAAGAAATTAGATATATACAGAAGAATTGTTCATGTAGTAAACATTTGAACAATAATAGAAACTAAATATTTTGCTGTTGGGAAAGGAAATCATATAAAGAGAGGGAAAAACCTAGAATGAATCCTGGAGTATTGGATTGAAAATGATGATAATGGTATAAGCTTGGGTTTTTCAATGCATATAGAGAGATAGCAGCAATATAGAAGAAAACATGAGCATGTTTGTATGTGTGTGCAAATGTACATACACACACACACGACTGAGTACACACATTTTGCGAAGAGGGCTTGGAAGCAGTAATACCCCAACAGCAAGGAGTACAGTTAGCTCCCTACTACAAAAAGTCAGGGCTCCTGGGAGGTATGGCTGATTTTAGGGCCAGGGCAGGGAAAGTACAAATGGTACAGACCATTTGTGCTTTTCCATAAATTAAGGAAGTACATGAAAATGATGAGGACAAGTCAAAATGGCACAGAAATCATCTTGAGGAGACTCCGTATCTAGCAAATCCTGAGGCTCAAAATAAATAATGAAGCAATGGTTTATAACTCAAGGAATAAAATAGGGATCCATGAGCTCATCTTAATATATATATCAAGAGTTGAAATTTGAGGAGGAGAAGATTATTTGCATAGTTTCAGAGTACCTCCTTGTCCGCTCCATCCCATTCTCTCCATCCACAAAGGACTTACTAATTATACCGGGAAAGGGGGAACTTTAGGATAGAGGAGTCTGGAATCAATCTTCAATCAATTCAATCAAGTGCTCAAAGTTAGCATCACCAGTAAAGAGACCAGACAAAATCGTGTACCACGTGTCAGAATGTCATGAGCATCACTTCTGTGCTGTCCCTGCCAAAAATGGACAACCTGAAACTCACCATCAGAAATCATCAGACAAACCCAAAGTGAGAGATATTGGAAGACTAACTGGCCTATCATCTTGAAAACTGTCACAGTCTTGAAAGTCATGGAAAACAGAGAAACTATTATGGATCAAAGGAATCCAAGAAGACATGACAAAACAGGATCAGGTTGCTACAAAAGACATTATTGCCACAATTGGTGAAACTCGAGAGGGATCTGAGGAGTAGATGGTAGTAAGGAGCCAGTGCTAATATCCTGATTTCCTCGGTTGGATTGTAGCTGTGTTAGAGAGTGCCCTTGTGTGTAGCAATTACACACTAATGTTTTCAGAGTAATGGGGTATAAGGTATAAGGTTTATATGTTTATTCGTTGTTTATAATAAAAATATTTTTAAAAAAAGGAACATCAGATACCAGGTTTTCACAATCACACGGACACACTGTAAAAGCTGTGTAGTTATACAATCATCTTCAAGAATCGAGGCTACGAGAACACAGTTCAACAGTTTCAGGTACTTCTCTCTAGTCACTCTTATAAAGGATATTTAGGTAATGCATAAGAATAACCTCCAGGATAAGCTCTCAACTCTGAAATCTCTCAGCCACTGAAACTTTATTTTTCTCACCTCTCTCTTCTCCCTTTGTTCAAAAAGACTTTCTCAATTCCTTCATGCCAGGTCCTGGTTCATCCCAGGATTTCCGTTCCACATTACCAGGGAGGTTTACACCCCTGGGAGTCATGTCCCACATTGGGGAAGGGCAGTGAGTTCACCTGCCAAATTGGCTTAGAGAGGGAGGCCACATCTGAGCAACAAAAGGGGCTCTCTGGGGGTGACTTACAGGCCTAATTTTAAGTAAGCTTAGCCTAGCCTTTGCAGGGATAAGTTTCATAGGGGCAAATCCCAAGATTGAGGGCTCAGCCTATTGCTTTGGTTGCCCCCACTGCTTGCAAGAATATCAGGAATTCTCCAAATGGGGAAGTTGAAGTTTCCCCCTTTCTTCCCATTCTCCCAAGGGGACTTTACAAACACTTCTTCATTCACTCTTCAAATCACTCTGGGATTTATTGGGGCATCACACTAATAACCAGGACAAAGCCAACAAAATCTCATGCCTATTCAAGGTTCCATGTACTTATGGTGTTCAATTAAGCTGTCCATATGAGTTAAATTAGGAAATGCACTAGTCAAAATATAAATTTTGCACACAATAAACATTTCTTGATTTAGTCTCACACAGAAGTTGAAGTTTTAAAATATGAATGACCATCTATTTTCAACACCCTACAATACTGATATTTCTTTGTTCCTTCTCATGCAAAGATTTTTTTTAACTTGTACATTTAGTGACTACCATTGTACACTCTAGGTGTTCCTAGATTATTGTCTATCTTTTCTTCTGGTTTCATATGTGCCCCCAGCCCTTCTCCCTCTATCATTCTCACATTCAGCTTCATTCAGTGTAACTTACATTATTGTGCTTCAATCAGGTAGTATCGTGCTATCCATTTCTGAATTTTTACACTCAGTCCTGTTGAACATTCTGTATTATTTCAGCACCAAATGCTCAATCTCTACCCTATTTTCTCCTGATCATCTGTGTTCTTAACTGAAATTTTCCAAGTTCACTCATTAATGTTAGTTCATATCAGTGAGACCATACAGTATTTGTCCTTTTGTTTCTGGCTAATTTCACTCAGCATAACATCTTCAAGGTCCATCTACGCTGTTACATGCTTCATGATTTATTCGTCTTACAACTGCATAATATTCCATTGTATGTATATACCACAGGTTGTTTAGCCACTCATCTGTTGATGGACATTTGGGCTCTTTTCATGTCTTGGCAATTGTAAATAATGCTCCTATAAACATTAGTGTGCAGATGTTTGTTTGTGTCCTTGCCTCCATGTCCTCTGAATAGATTCCTAGCAATTGTATTGCTGGATCATATGGCAATTCTATACTTAGCTTCCTGAGGAACTGCCAAACTGCCTTCCACAGCAGTTGTACCATTTTACATTCCCACCAGCAGTGGATAAGTGTACCTCTTCCTCCACATCCTCTCCAGCACTTATCATTTTCTGTTTTTATGTCTTGTTTTTTAATAATGGCCATTCTAGTGGGTGTTATACCTCACTGTGGTTTTGATTTGCATTTCCCTAATAGCCAGTAAAGTTGAGCATCTTTTCATGTGTCTTTTAGCCATTTGTATTTCCCCTTCCGAGAAGTGTCTATTTATGTCTTTTGCCCAGTTTTTAATTAGGTTGTTTATCTTTTTGTTGTTGAGTTGAACAATCTCTTTATATATATTGGATACTAGATCCTTATCAGATATGTGGTTTCCAAATCTGGTGTCCCGTTGTGTAGGCTGCCTTTTACTTTCTCGACAAAGTGCTTTGATGCACAAAAGCGTTTAATATTGAGGAGTTCCATCTATCTATTTCATTCTTCTTGTTTTGCATGGCAGGCACCAGGAATCGAACCTGGGTCTCCAGTATGGCAGGTGAGAACTTTACCTGCTGAGCCACCATGGCCCACCCTATTTCATTCTTCAATGCTCATGCTTTGGGTGTAAAATCTAGGAATCTGCCTCCTATGATAAGTTTTATAAGATATTTCCCTACATTTTCTTCTAAAAATTTTATAGCCTTAGATCTAATGTTCAGGTCTTTGATCCATTTTGAGTTACTTTTTGTATAAGGTGTGAGATATGAATCTTCTTTCATTCTTTTGTATATGGACATCCAGTTCTCTAGGTGCCATTTATTAAAGAACCTGCTCTGTCACAGGTGAGTTGGCTTGACTGTCTTATCAAAGACCAATTGTCCATAGATGAGAGGGTTTATATCTGAACACTCTATTCAATTCCATTTGTCAGAATATCTACCATTATGGCCAGTACCATGCTCTTTTGATCACTGCAATATGCCTTAAAGTCAGATAGCATGAGACCTCCAACTTCATTTTTCTTTCTCAAGGTATTTTTAGCTATTTAGGGCATCCTACCCTTCCAAATAAATTTGGTTATTGATTTTCTATTTCTACAAAGTAAGCTTTGGGGATTTTAATGGAATTGTATTGAATCTATAAATCAATTTAAGTGGATTGACATCTTAACTATATTTAGTTTTCCAATCCATGAAAACGGTATGCCCTTCCATTTATTTAAGTCATCTTGATTTCTTTTAGCAATTTTTTGTAGTTTTCTTTGTATAGGTCTTTTGTATCCTTGGTTAAATTTATTCCTAAATATTTTATTCTTTTGGTTTCAATTGTAAATGGAAATTTTTTCTTGATTTCCTCCTCAGATTGCTCATTACTAGTGTACAGAAACACTACAGGTTTTTGAGTGTTGATCTTGTACTCTAACAATTTGATGTACTTGCTCATTAGCTCTAGTGGTTTTGTTGTGAATTTTTTGGTGTTTTCGACATACAGAATCATATCATCTGCACACAATGAGAGTTTTACTTCCTCCTTTCCAATTTTGATGTCCTGTATTTCTTTTTCTTGCCTAATTGCTCTGGCTAGAGCTTCCAACACATTGTTGAACAACAGTGGTGACAGTGAACATCTTGTCTTGTTCCTGACTGAAAGCTTTCCCCATTGAGAATGATGTCAGCTGTGGACTTTTCATATATTCCTTTTATCATATTGAGAAATTTCCCTTCTATTCCTATCCTTTGAAGTGTTTTCATCAGGAAAAGATGTTGAATTTTGTTAAATGCCTTTTCTGCATCAATTGAGATATCATGTGGTTTTTCTACTTTGATTTGTTGATGTGGTGTATTACATTAATTGATTTTCATATGTCGAACCATCCTTGCATACCTGGAATTAATCCCACTTGGTCATGGTGCATAATTCTTTTAATGTGTTGCTGGATTCAATTTGCAAGTATTTCGTTGAGGATTTTTGCATCTACATTCACAAAAGAGATTGGTCTGTAATTTTCTTTTCTTGTCTGGCTTTGGTGTGAGGGTGATATTGGCTTCACAGAATGAATTAGGTAGCCTTCCCTCCTCCTCAATTATTTTGAAGAGTTTGAGCAGGATTGGTACTAATTTTTTTCTGGAATGCTTAGTAGAATTCACATGTGAAGCCATCTGGTCCTTATGCCATGGCCTTTATCAGCTGAATTCTGGGGAACACTTTGCTTCCCTCCACTCTGGGGTGGGGTTGGGGGATGCTGCAGCAATTTGTCTCCCCCACCTGAACACTCTTGGCCTTTCTTAGCAGGAAGTATTACTTTCTTCTGAGAGTATGAGCTGCAAAAGCAGACCTCATTTGTCCAGAATTAACAAATCTCCTGGCAGCAGTTGTTCAAATGCCTCTCAGAGCTTCTTGTTTAATCACTTTCTTCTTACTATTTTGGGTCCGCACTGCTGAGCTGTAGGGGAGATCCTGTGGCTTCCGGGATGGGATGATTCTTCCTGAGCGATCAGCCCCTTGTCCAGGAAGCATGTTTGAGGGATTGAAGTTGGTTTGCAGGATCGGCACGAAATGCAAATGCAGACAAACTGGTTCAAAACCCTCCCAAATTTCTCACCTAACCATTTACTCATTCAAAACATTGTCTTCTCTGATAAATGGTGTAAAAAGCCACAGAACACACCAATGCCCACCCCCTCAGTCTGTCTTTGAGAGACAGCAGACGGACAAGAAAAAGGAAGTGGAGGGGAAAATACCTAGTGGACCTGTTCAGGTACCTTTCTTCATAGAATTTCCCAGGAGGAGGAAGAATGCAAACTATGTTTCCCTCTGTAACACTGGTCTGCATGAGGCGTGGCGACAGGTGAGCCAGCAAGATGGCTCGGATCACGTAACCTGGCCCTGGCACTCAATTCCATGTGGCATCCTAACAAATCAAACACAAAACTGCCAGACTCATTCTCTGCCACCCACACTGCCAGGAATCCAATTCATGTGAACGGCTTGAATTTGTTTAAAAGTGGGGGGAGACGGCTCAAGGGTCCCCCCCCCACAATTTTTTAGTTTAACCTTAAAAATTAGGTGCCTGACATTGTTCCTGTAAGATGTTACTCCATTAAAACCTGCCTTGAGTTTGCAATGATCCACTGATGTACTGAAGTTTTAGCTCAACCTCACATTACCATTTAGTGACCTGAATCCATTAGGATGCCTCTGGCCATGACTTAAAAAAAAAAAAAAAAGCCAGAAGGAAATAACCTTTAAAAGCAAGGACATTGGGTGGCTGCCGTGGCTCAGCAGGCAGAGCTCCGACCTGCCGTGCTGGAGGTCTGGAGTTCGATCCCTGGTGCCTCCTGCCCATATGCAAATTTCTTTAAAAAAAAAAAAAAAGCAAGGACATTTACTTATGTCATAGAACAAGAGGTCTAAAGGGAGGTGGTCATTTAGTAGCTTAAAAGAGTGAGGGCTCTGGGTCAGCTTTTCTGAAAGACTCTTCACTTTTCCTCATTTTCACAAAAAGGCCACCACAGCTCCAAACATCAAATCTTGTATTGATCACCTTTTGTCTGTTAAGCACAGGCTCAATAGTGAGCCAAAAAGACCCCACTCCTGTCTTCATGAGGCTTATAAGCTATTGTTAGTCCAGAGACTGTTCTGTTTAGAGACATTCCCATTTAGAGTGATTCCAGTTCTTTATAGTTCTGTCCGCACACAGCCAATTTGAACAAATCATCTGTGCTCAGATATATTTTTTTTAATTCAAAGGTAGTTTTAAAATTGGCATGTGCAGGATTTCAGCTTTCCCAACTCTTCAAAGTGGTGTTATTAAATCATTAAAAGATATTACAAATATAACACAATTAACACAGTCCCTGGAACATAGCGGTTTCAAAAAACTTAGTTCTTTTCCTTGTTCTTTTACTGATATTCAAGGCCCCTGACCACCACTACTCTCTCTTTCAGGAAAGAAGTGTTCCTTGTGCCGCTCTTCACCAAAGTGCTACCTACTGACAGGATGGATTGTGATTTATAGGGCGTTTTCTCCATCGGGCTCCATTCACTCTGCCATTTAAACCACATGGGGCTCTGAGCTAATTAGTGCTTCAGAACACGGTTTATACCAGGTCCCGCTCATGAAATCAATTCCCAATTAACTTTGCACACAGTGAATAACTGTTCCACAGCTTGAGGAAACACTTCTTAATTAGTCCAATATCTCAGAGAATCATGCCCTGGGACCAAAAGATGGGTAGATGGATGCAGAGATGGATGACAGACAAGAAAAATCTTTTCTTAATTGATGAGTTCCTATATTTCAGTTACCAGGCTACATTTATTCAAATGAAGGTGTTATTTCTTTTGATTTGCACATGAAGGAACTAGACTTCAGAGAGGTTAGAAGATTTACCTGAGGCTACACAGCTAGCAATGGAGCCAAGATTAAACCCAGGTGTCTTAATTCCTGCTCCTCTTTCTTTTTACTGTCCACGCTGCCTCTATCACAAGGAGCAATGGGTGAGAGACAAGGGCTCAGCTAAGTATATTTCTGTCATGGTCATTAACTTGTGTTAAAGTGGTGAGCAAAAGTTTCATCTGTTCAACCAACAAACACATTCACTATGTGTAAGGGCTGGAAGGAGTTAGAGAATTCTAAAACCAGTAAGTCACGGTTGTACTTCAGCCCTCATGGAACTCAACTTTAGGTGGGGGTAGGATTAGTGGGAGGAAAAGGCAGATACAGAATACTTTGACACAACGTTGAAGTGCAAAGAGAACCAAGCATATCTTTCTTCGGAAATGAAAAAGATAGGGATTTTTTCATCTTTTGGTAAGAGGACTTATTTTCCAAGCAAAAGGTACTATTATGAAACTGTTAAACCTACATAAATAGCAACAGAGTTGGAAGGGAGAAAGAAGAAGTAATGATTTGATACCTCTTGTTGCTGTGCAGGAAAAACATTCCCTCCTGATTTTCACACCACTCTGCCAAGTGGGAAAATTCCCCTCTGCATCCCTGTATCAAATCTAAATGCCAAATCTCCAGAGCGTAGGCAATGAGGAGGCCAATGATGACCCAGCTCTGCTGCAATAGGTTAAACTGTGGGGAAAGAAGCCAAGGGGGAAGGAAGAGAGATGAAGTGACAAACTGAGGTCAGAATTTCGGTGGTGTCATTTTGGGCAAGTCATTGACGCTCTTCTTGTCGAAGTTTCCACTTCTCTGTATACTGGAAATAACTAGTTTGGCCCCTTCACTATTAAAATAAGCAGAGGTTTGCAAGCTCAGGGCCAGGCAGGTTTAGGCAATGAAATAAAAAAGAATGGACTCTCTCCCTTATCTGTTTTGTTTAAGGGACCATTTTTATGAAGAATTCTACCCATAGGGTTGGGTAAGACATCATCTCTAAAAGGAGGGTCATCTCTTGGAGCTCTTGGGTTCTTCTAGCTCAAACTTGCTGCTTCATGGCTTCCCCAACCCCTATAACTATCCTCCTCTAGGAAGCCAATGATTAGTGGCCAGCACTTATATGCTATAGCTTTCTGTCTCCTTGACCTCAGTTGTCATGGTTTTCGCTGTCTAAGTGCTTCACCAAGTCACACCGTGGCCATCTCTTGGACTTGCCATTACCCAAAACAGGACCACCTCTGACATTTTAAAATCCAGCGTCTCTGACAGTATCCTATCTTTCCAGCTCTTTCACTTTGCCCATTTTCTCGCCTCATCATAATCAACCGTCTCTGGACTCCTCCCTTTTCTTCCAGTTTGTCACCTCCTTTCTTGTGTCATTTTCTTCACAACTAAGCCCATTTGGCCATGGCCACTCTTGTGCCAATAACTCCAATAACACTGCCTTGTCTTTCCACTTCCAACCCCACTCATGGACCAAAGGTCTGCTTTGCTCCCATATCCAAATGGCTGTGTATGACTGGAGAATTGCTCATAGACCCACCCATCCTGGCAGAACTGCAGGTACCAAGAACCAGTCTCAGGAAAATCCTTCACAGGGTCCAGCAATCTTGCCAGTATTTGCTGGTCAACTCCATTCCCCATTCTCCTTAGCAGTAATGTCAAACTTCTAAGCCCCTTCTGCCATCCCACTTAGTAAATATGACCTTGCTTCCTTTTTAGCTGAAAAGAAAAGAAACCAAATAAAACATAGAGGCAATTAAGGGTAAACTTCCTCCGTACATTCCGACCTCCTTCCCTGTATCTGTAGTATGAGTTCTACCTTCCCCTCCATCCAATATTTAAAAATATACTAATACCTATTTCCTCCATAGTCTCCTTTAAACAATTGACAGCAATATTTACTGCATATTTTTCTTTCTTCATTGCTTTCTTCCTTTCAGTCTATTAACCCCCTCAAAGTGTTTTTCACCTTAAGAAAGAGTCTATTAACTTTTTATCTTCTCTAAGTAACTCTCTGTCTCTGTATTTCTTTCCATTCACAACACTATCAAGCGTCTCTGAAGTGTAGCCTACATTTGGGGTGTCTACTTTCTCACCTATCAATAACCCCTTGGCTTATTTTATTTGTTCCTTCTCTATACTGAGACAACTTTCTCTTTCCAAGTGGCCTCCTAATTCCCAAACACAAAAGGTCTTTTTCAAAGGTCTTATATGACTTTTCTGCTACATTTACCTTATTAATCACAACCTCCTTCTTGAAACTTTCTCCCACCTCTATTTCAAACATTCTTCACTCTGTTAATCTTCTCCCTTCTCTAATTGCTCCTCCTCGGGTCTTACATGAGCTTCTTTTTCTCTTCCTATCCCTTGAATACTGGTGCTTTCTAAGACTCAAGTCTCTTCCCACTCTACCTCCTTTCTCGGGGGTAATTCAATAATACCAGTGTCTTAGTTGTCCTGAGTTGTTATCACAAATACTACACAATGGGTTGGCTTAAGCCGGAAAATTTTTGAGTCATGGAGAAGTCCAAAACCAAGGCATTAGCAAGGCAAGGCTTTCTCCCCAAAGTCTGGGGTGATTTGGTGCTGGCTGCCAGGGATCCTTGCGGTTCCTTGGCTTGTATCCGTGTCTCACAACACATAACCATATCCTCTCCTTTCTCTTGTAGGTTCCATTGACTTCTGTTTTCAGCTCCTCCCTGTGGCTTTCTATCAGTATGTCTGAATTTTTTCTGTTTAGAAAGGACTCCAGTAATCCAAATTAAGACCAAACTTATTCGTTGGGCCACGCATTAACTTAAAATGGCATCTTAAAGAGATCCTGTCTATGATGGTTTCACTCCCACAGCAATGTGGATTAAGATTAAGAACATGTCTAAATTAGGGTACATAATTTAATCTACCATACTGAGATTTTCAACCACCACCTGTATGCTTATGACTTCCACATGACAGTGCCAGCCCAGACTCCTTTCCTGGGTTCCATATTCACAGAGTTAAAAGCTTGCTGGACATCTCTACCTGGACAAGCATCTCAGACTCAGCATGTTACAAAATCCTCTAACCGTCTTACTTCTCCCAACTTCTCTCGTTCCCGGTCTCCCTATCTCTGAGAAAGGAACTAACAACCATTGATTATCCAAGTCAGAAAGCCAAGAGCCATCCTAAATCCTCCCCTTTCTCTCATACTTAAGTCTAGTGGATCTGGGCCACCCCAAATCTCACAAATCAAACAACTTTTTTCCATCACCATTGCATACCACTGCTCTCAGTTTCCCTTACCTGGAATTCTGCAAATGCCCTCCTAACTGGTCTTCATGCCTCCAGCTTAAATACCCCAATACATCCTCCCTATGATGCTAGAGCCATCTTTCTAACATATAATGGTATGCTCTTATCCCCATGTGCTTAAAATCCTTAATTGACTCCTTCTGCTAACAGGATTCAATTTACCCTTGTTTGCATGGCATATAAAGCTTTTCATGATCTTGGTCTTTTCATTCCCATCTAGCCTCACCTCCCATCATGGTTCCTCTTACATGATACTTCAGACATCCTTAATTACTCAGTCCACCAAATGGCGTGTGCTCATACAAACCTCAGTGCCTTAATGGGAGCTTTTCTTTTGTCTGGAAGAGCTTATCACTAATCCCCACATCTATCTCCCACCCCTAACCCCTCACCTATCTTGGAATTCTCAGATCAAGTATCTCATCTGTGGGAAGTCTTCCATGATTGCACTGGAAGATTCTGGAGCTCCTCATCTTTCTTTCTTCACCTATCATGGGACCTCAGACTAAACTTTATTTTAGCATGGATCACACTGCATTATAGTTAGCTGCCATTCTCTTCCACTGAAGGAAGGAACAGCATTCTTTGACCTTTACATCCTTAGATTAGATATAGTGAGTATTTACAAAGTTGTGTTGAATGAATGCATGAATAAATGAATAAAGGAGAGCATACAATTTCCAATATTTAATCCTGAATATATACAACTAAACCAAATTTGCCAGCAGAAGAACCAAAAAGAAGGTGGCATTAATAAATACATCCAGGTCCAAATATTAAAATTTTTACTTAGGAAAATTATTTTGCAGATTGGATCATGTAATTAATAAGGAAGGGATAGTTGTAAGTAGAAGACCTTTTACCATACATGAGTTGGGGTGTGGGATCGCTGATAGCAAATCATCCTCCAAATCCAGGCACAGAAAAAGTAGAAGTACAAGCAGTGTTCAGTGTATGTTGAGCTCTCTTGAACCTCTAATCCTCTTTCCCCATCACCCTAGGAATGGAAGCCTCCCCCTATGAGCATCTGGCCAATTGACTGTGGCCCCTGGAGTTGATGAGTCTGTATCCCAGATCCTGGACCAATCATCTGTGCCTTGTGTTGCTGCCATCATAGGCACTTTCCCTTATGGCTTTAAATTTCCTGAAACTGATGCTCCCTTTTGGTCTTGGCAGGGATCAAGATCTGCCTCAATTGAACAGAGGTGAAGGTAGGGGAGTTGGGGTGGCCAGCTCAGCCCCTCCTTCCTGCAGCTTCTTGGGTAGGTGACTTAACAACAAGCCAAGCCTGGGCCAGGGGTACAAGAGAACACACAGAGAGATAGCCAGGAAGGGATGCCCCCTTATTGCAGTCTGCTATCCCTGCTTTCACAATGCTTTGCCTTCTTCAGGCCTCCAGACAGGCAAGGCTCATGGGAGCAATGTTGAAGAGGTGACAAGAGACAAACAGCCTCAAAAAAAAAAAAAAACAAAAAAAAAAGAGAGAATTTTATCACCACTTATTGTAGAGCAAGGTTTTCCAAAAATTTTTAGATTCCTTCAATAGTATTGGGGTGGTTTTTCAGTTATGGGGCATTGTGTTGGATGACTTCATAGATAGGATGTTTCCACTGCGACCCCCTAACTCTTCACTCTCCTTCTCCCACCCCCCCACACCACCACCACCATCCACACACACACCAAAGAATCCTAGAGTTCAAAAATCAATAAACTCAGCTTCTTCCATTCCCTTCCTAAGTCCTCGTCCAACCCCTGTGTGAGAAGGGCCAGAGGAAAGTGACACGTTCTTGGGACATTTCTCTTCAAACTACCAAACTTGAAACTGAATTTGTCATGGTGTCCCCAAACTCCACAGTACATGTTTACTCAACCATGCAAACCAGCATAGACACACTGGGCCAAGGCCCAGAAAATACTAGGTTGGGACGAGGAAAATAAGCCTGGCTTTTCCCCCCACTATCTCCAGAAAGTATCGCTGTGTGTTGGTAAGTGGTCCAAACAGCAGTGAATTTTATGACAACCCTGAAGACTTTGTTTATCAAAATATAATCCTAAAAGCTAGCTACTAAAGTCCTGCAATATATCAGGCATCATGTTAGCCACTTTGTGTCAATTATGTCATTGAACCCTCAGGATAGTCGTTGACCTTGGCCATGACTTTTGTCTCCCTTTGTTAGGAAATGAAGGTAGAAAGGAAACTTGCTTTGATGTTGAAAACCGCCCCCCCACCCATATGGCCCTTGACCCCTTAGACCATCCCCAAATGCACCCCAATGGAAGTGAGCATGGACCTCCTAAAGCTTTCCTCCACAGCTGCCTTAGGTACTCTCTGCTGCATCCTGAGCCAGGTGTCCTCTCATTGGGCACCAAGCTCTTCCCGAGCATCTGACCTCTCAATCTCTGGATATGACCCCGTACCCCCCACCCCCTAGAACCTGAGCCATAGCTCTGCTTAATCCACTTCTCACCTGCCTTTGCCCTGAGGCTCCTTGCATTCAGCTCCAGGCCACTTGGAACCAACACCTCAAATAGATAGAAGGATCGATTTGGCCACTACAACAAAGGACTCCTGGGAAATAATTCCACAGATCAGGAACGTTACCATCACCTACAGTCAACACGAAATAATGAAAATGGTGCCAGGTGTGGACAGGATGAACGAGAAGACACACAGCCATGGACAGAGCCATGCCACAGCCACAGGAACAACCAATGCCAGCGAGTTGCCTGTTTATGGTGCATCAGCCCTGATTTTGGTCCTTCTTCAAAATCACTTCCTTCAAAGAGTGGAATAATGTTCCAGCAAGAAAGACAACTCCCTTGTCCCCAAAGTACCTGGGAACCTTAGTACATCAAGACTGTCGTGGGAAGAACTTGCCCAGAATGAGCCAAGGGAGAGGAGGGACTGGCCCAGAAGTGCAGAGGCCAACTCGCCAGCTTGAACAGAGCTCTTTCCCACTGCTTACACAGTAGGTCATAGGAAAAATAGACACAGATGATTGCACTGCAACTTCCCTCTGAACTCGCTTTCGGATTCTGGCTCTCTTCTCACCCCAACCTGTTCCCTTCCTCATCCTGCATTCTCTGAGCTGCCCTCCCTTTCCCACTCCTGCCCACTAGCTCCTGCAGCGTTAAGCAGACAAAGGGTTAAACCTCCCCAGGAGCAGAGTGGGAGGCCACCTCTGATGCAGCTGCTAACAGGGAAGGTGTAGGCTGGAATCTAGAATAGTCTGTCACAGTCCCAAGAGCTTCTGAGGGTGAGGAGTGATCATAGATATCGTAAAGTTTCTGGGTTAAAATTCCATAAATCCAGAAACTGTGAAGCTCAATGGAAATTTAATTAAATGTGTTAATCTATGTAAAGGCTTGGGACAATGCCTGGCACATAATGAGCTCTGTGAATGCTTACAAATGAGTAAGGTTTTGTAGAAATATGTATTTCTACACCATATACAGTAGTCTATCTATTCCAGAATCCAAATGGTAATCTAACCTTGTGTCTCTGAATTCTAAGTCGCTGCTCTCTCTCTGCCACCCATCCTGAGATTGTTTACTCTTCCCCATCTTATTTCCCTCTTTCTCCTCCTCCCCTCTCTCCCTAAGGCTTTCTGAGTTTGTCTGCATACATGCCTAATGATCCCTAACTTTTGTTCTCACTATCATGCCAACTCACAAATCTAGAAAACCCCTTGGTTTCCCTAAATGTTGTGTGGTGTGGACTTTGTGGTGTCTCTCCTATCTCCTTGGCAGCAATTGCACTGGTTTCATAATAACTACTTCGTGCTTTAGAATCAAGCTGTAATTACAAGAATGCACTGGAAAGCCCATGCAAAAGTAAGCTTCCCTCTTCCAAACACACTAGCAGGAGTTCTGGTTAGATTCTCAGTGAAGATCCTCTTGGACAATCTCACGGAAAGAGAGTGCGAGTTATGGAGGGAGAAGCTCCAGGGGCCTTAACTTAAGCACCAACTCTCCATGTGCCCATCGATGCTTGAGGTTGCCAGCGAAAAAAAGCAGAACTCTCCACTCTTTGCAGAGCCAACTATCTTTAGTTTCCTCTGAATCATGATTCAAAGGGAAAAGAAGCAAGAATGCTTTTCTCTTTTTTTTAGGATTTCAAGGAGAAAGGAGGAGACTGGTTGTGCCCAAGTGTGTAAAGAACCCACATCTGCTCTAGAAGCAGACCTCCCAGCTCTGCAAATTGCTCGGGAATATGCCCAGCCCTGGCCACACTGTGTTACAGCTGCCATACTGCCCAAGGCCCTCCCGTCACCAGGAGAAGGGAGCAGCAGACACCACTCTCCAGAGACATGATGAAAGAGATGAGTCAGAAGAAGTGGGAGGGAAATTGGCTGCAGGTTAGGAGGCCAGCATGCCAGCAGCTGGAGGGGGATAGAGGAAGGGGGGTGGTCCCTAAGGGAAACACATCACTGTCTCCAGCTGCCTTCTTCCCAACTCACTTAGATATTTCAGAATATTCCAGATAGAGGGTAGCCCAGTATGTCACTGCTCTGAAAACCAACCAGCTGTCTGCAGATATGCATTGAGGTCCAACTATGTACTGGGTTTTGTTCTGGATATGGGGCAGACAAATGAGCCAGGGCAGGCTGATGGGGACGATGGGGCAGGCGTGATAACCCCAATTTGAGGTAGCCGCACCACATGGGGCCAGAGTCAGAGGAGATCTTGGAAATGACTGGTGTGGAGATAAGCAAAGCAAGACTCAGAGAGGCAAATGGTTTCTCTAAGGTCACACAGCTCTCTGGAAGTGAAACCATGCTTAGCAACCAGATTGCTGGCAAGATCTCACTTTTTTAGCCTCCAGGACAACCGTGAGGCTGGAAGAGAAGACCTGGTAGGTGAACACAGGCACCCTTTTGTCACCTGTGACCACACAGGAAACCACAGGAGCCATCCCTTCACTCCCACCTTGTGGTCTTATTCCAGGAGAGGGTCTGGGATCTGTGACTACCAGTGTCCTAGTCCTGAGAAAGCCAAACAAGTCCAAGTGCTGATTCAAATGTGTATTTCTGATGGAAAGTGTCTCTATTAAATGTCACAAAGCAGTAAATCTTGTAGCTGCTTTTATCAAAAGGGAAAGGAGCCTGCAGCTGATTTAAATAATGCACTATCTACCTAAAAGCCTTTAAAAAACAAACAAGAGGTATTGATGGTATTCTAGTTTGCTAGCTGCTGGGATGCAATATACCAGAAATGGAATTGCTTTTAAAAAGGGGAATTTAATAAGTTGCTAGTTTACAGTTCTAAGGCTGAGAAATTGTCCCAATTAAAGCAAGTCTATAGAAATGTCCAATCAAAGGCATCCAGGGAAAGATACCTTGGTTCAAGAAGGCCGATGAAGTTCAGGGTTTCTCTCTCAGGTGAGAAGGCACATGGAGAACATGGTTAGGGTTTCTCTCTCATCTGGAAGGGCACATGGTGAACACGGCGTCATCTGCTAGCTTTCTCTCCTGGCTTCCTGTTTCATGAAGCTCCCTGGGAGGCGTTTTCCTTCTTCATCTACAAAGTTCGCTGGCTCGTGGACTCTCTGCTTCTTGTGGCTATGTCATTCTGCTCTCTCAGAATCGCTTATTCTCCAAAATGTTTCCTCTTTTATAGGATTCTAGTAAACTAATCAAGACCCACCCGAATGGGTGGAGACACATCTCCAACCTAATCCAGTTTAACAACCACTCTTGATTGAATTATATCACCAGGGAGATGATCTAATTATAGTTTCAAACACGCAGTACTGAATAGGGATTAGAAGAAACGGCTGCCTTTACAAAATGGGATTAGGATTAAAACATGGCTTTTCTAGGGTACATACGTCCTTTCAAACCATCACGGATGACAACAGGAATCCAACTCAATCCAACCAATTCCTTACTTGTTAATTTCACAGGACTGTTTTTTTTCCTGCCTATTTGCCGGTTTCACTGTTCGATTTTCTGCTTTCTGTTTGATTTTGTGAAAAATACACAGAAAAATAGAAACTGGTTCCTGACTCTAGAACATTATCCTCAAAATGAGGTACACAGATTTTCAGAATGAAATGGCCTGGGGTTCTGGTTGAAAATGCACATGCTTGTGTCCTCCCCAGATGGACAAATGAATTCAGAACCTCGAAACTGACGTTCCCCCATACAATTGCTATGCATGCTGAAATTTGACAAAAACTGCCTCCTGGATGCCCATAGCCAACAAATGAGCCCCTGGGGAGGATGGTTGGGGACAGACTCACCAAGAACGATGGACACCAGATAAAGAAACGGCAAAGGCATCAGAGAGTCAGCACCAGCCCTTTCCAAACCCTCATCAGACTTGTGAATACTTATCCACTGCTGCTTTTTCCCCCCAGACTGTAAGATCCTTGATGCCAAGTGCATCAGTCTTCCTCATGAGTATTTCCTAGGGCCTTGGCCCAGAGCCTGGAACATAGTAGGTGCTCAATAAATTAGCACTGAGCTGATGGATTAGGTTGTCCCAGAGAAAATGCAAGTGAAAATTTCCCAAACCTTTTGACCAACATATTTGCTCATCGTACTTTCAGATGTGCACATTTTCCTGTACACCATAGGCTGGACACACTCTGTCCGGGACGGGGGGCAGCAGAGTCAAACTCAAAGGGAGCCTGGACCAGACATGCTGGCTGCTAAGGAGAAAGGGACCCCAGAGTAGTCTTTAACCTTCTGGAAACCAGCAAACTCCTGTTTCCCGACGTCCCAGCTCTCAGGAGCCCTGCTTGCCCCAGGTAATATGCTAACATTGCTCCTAAATTGCTGCACATAGCCGCTTGCGTGACCTAGACAGAAGTTAACAGTCAATGCACCTCCTTAGGGAGGAAAAGTATGTACAGATGGGCTCGCAATCCCTTGTCTTGTAAAGCATTAAAACTCCCTTCCCCTGATATGTTGATAATAAATCTCCAAACCCCTGTGTCATGAGACCCTGCAGAAACTTTGTTTTCATACCCTAGGGAATAGCCTGGTCCCAAACCCTCATAGGCTGCCCTTTGCACCCCTACTTTTGCTGAGCGCTGACTTCCCAAACAGTCGCCCCTGGGAAAAATCTTCTCCTCTGTGTATGTCCCAATAAAATTCACATCTGACTCCATGCCTAGCATGTTGTTTGGTCTTGGGGTGGCACTGACCCGAGCCCTTCAAGGGCTGGGTTGGAACACCAGGATACCAAAACTAAGTGACCAAACAGACCCCGAGTCTCCGAGGGAGAGGAACACAGAGGAAAATGCACGAAGCGGGTGGGGCAAGGCCAGCAAGGGCTGCAGACAGGGCTTCCATCCTTCTCCAAGGTAGGATGAGTGAAATCAGGCTGAAGCCCCGCCAAGAATCCAGACCCCTCCCCAAGATGCCCCATCAAGTCTCTCAGTGCCTGAGTTTCATCATCTAAGATGCAGTTCTATGACTTTTTCCTGCTCTTTTAAATGTAAAATGCTCCTGGAAGTGGTTGAGCCCTGATTCGTGTTATAGAAATTACTCACCCAATCTCCTTCCTTTGGGACAGAAACGAGACTGAGAGGGGTTTGAGAAGATTTCCTGAAGATCAGATAAAGAGACCAGCAGCCCTGGGGGTAGCAGAGAGAAGGATTCACACTTAACAATTCAGCCCCGGTGGGTCTTAGGGTCCTGAGCCCTTTGACTGTTTTCATTTTCCTATTGCATCTGGAGACTCCACTGCTTCCCTCTGCACGTGACCCTCCCGTGGAGGTGAGCACGCGGACCCCTGCACCTGCAGAAGTCGCCTTCATAGAATTGGGAGGTCTGTTCCCTAACCCTATTTCCCAAAGACCCCCAGACCCCAATCCCCCGCTGCCAGAGTTAACTCCCTCCAAAGCCTATCAGGCAATACTATGTTTGCTCTTGGGTTGCCTCAAAAACGTTTTCCAGTTGTGCCGAGAGGGATGCGTCCTCTCAACATCGACACATTTTGAGTCCCTTTCTGGGTCAACCAGACCTGGATCTGATACCTGTTCAGTCACTTGCCACCTGCATGGCCTTGAGCAAAGGACTTAACTTCTCTGGGCCTCGGTTTCCTCACCTTTCAGTGGAGCTAATGGTCACTGTCAGTGTCATTGTTGTGCTTAAACGAGAGGATGTGTAAAGCGTGTGTGTTGTCATGGCGGCCACCATCGGCCCCTGAGCCATGCCTGGCTCCTACCGCTTTCTACGTCTACAGTAGACAACAGATGCACCTGGCACCTATTGTTGTGCTGGGCATGTGGAGATATTAAAAATGCTCACCTAGTGAGGTGCCCGTCAGTGGGTTCTGCCCAAGGATCAGGTCCATACTGCTTGTTTCCCCGCCTAGCAGCCGGCAGTCCCCCTTGCTGGGGTGGGACCGTGTCCCCCACAGGACACGTGGGAGCCCAACCCCTGGCTGCAGGTGTGGATGTGTTTGTAAAGGGGCTCTTCAAAGACCCTAGTAAGCCAAGGCCAGATTGAATCAGACTGGGCCCTGGTCTGACATGGCTGGAGCCCTTAGGAGAGGAAATTTGGACGCAGAAGCAGAAGCAAAGAAGGAGCAGATGGGCACGGGGCGAGGCAGAGATGGATGGCCAGTGAGCCACCCCTAGACCGCCACAGACTTCAGAGAAGGCCTGAGCTGGCTGATGTCTTGATCTTGGATGTCTCACCTCCAAAGTTACGAGACAATGATTTCCCATTGTTTATGCCACCAGCCTGTAGGCTCTGTCATAGCTGCCCTGGAAAACTAACACAACCCCCCTGGTCAGCATTCCAACACTGTTCCTTTAAACCCCAAGCATATTCTAGATGCACCAGTCTCTCAGGCTGCTTGAGGGAAATCCCTCTGAAGAGAGTTGGGGGAAGGGAGACTATGCCTCAGAACTTGGGGATCCCCAGTCATCACCCTGACAGGTCTGGGGCCCCTGAGTCCTGTTGCTTCAGATAATGCTTCACTTCATACCTTTGGCAAGAAAAGCTGGGTCACCTGCCCCTGGTCTGGGCTACTTTTGAAAGTCAGCCCCAGGCTAAAGAGTTAACATCCCCTCATTGCTTCGGGATTTCTCCGGGCACTCGTCCTGTCCTGGGATCAGCACGGGGGGAGGCGGTGCTGGCCCCTGGCAGTGCCTGGGTCGCTGGCTGCCCCCCAGCCCCCCAGCTCCCAAAGCCCGCCTGCTGCGGTCAGATTTCCACCTGACTTTACACAGGGCAGAAGGCGAGGGCTCTGTAGTGTCATCAGCCAGAGTTTGGAGAAGGCCAAGAAGATAAGCATCTCCTCGTGAAACAGAAAGTTGGAAGAGTCTTCCATCACTCTCACCTGTGAAAACAAGGCGGCCAATAACCACCAGAGCCCAGAGGCACAAAGTGTTTGGGGCTTAGCAGGAGTCAGAGCCCAGCCTGGGTGGGGGAAGGGGGTGGTGGGTGCAGGAAGGGGAGGGCAGGGGAAGGGGAGGGGGAGGGCAGAGTGAGGCAAAGGACCCTCCAGGGCAGCTCCAACTAGGATCACAGGTGGAAGGGGCCCCGCCTCCCTCTCATCACTCCTGCACCCTCTCTGGCCCAAAGGCCTGGAACCAGCCAGCCCCCCAAAGCTGGCAAGTTAATAATAGATATCAGAGAGGAACCTCAAGAGGCAAAAAAGATGAAGAGAATGAAAAGAGAAGAGAGAGAGAGGAGGCAAACCACAGCAGTGTGACAAATCTGTGGAGGCGGAGTCCCGGCAGGTGGGTACCAGGAGGGGGCTCAGGGCTATGATTGATTAGCCAAATGGTTTTGCAGGCATTTCAAAACATGGGTCCCCGGCATCAGAACAGCTCCTAAAACTTAGTCCCTAAAATCAGAATAGCCCCGAATCCTGGGATGCTTGTCAGCAAGGCAGATTTCTAGACCTCTTCCCAGACTTAGGAAGCAGCCTGTGTATGGAGGCCAGCACGTGAGCATGTGAAACTGTTCTTCAGATGCCTGTGACACTCAGCTTTTAGAGAAGCAGGCTAATCTAAAATAGGGATTGCGAACTGCAGCCCATAGCCCCACCAAATGTTTTGCAAATCAAGTCTTAGTATTTTTAATTTTATAATGGTAACATAAATACAACACAAAATTTCCCATTTTGATCATTTATATGTATATGATTCAAGGGTATTAATTACATTATTCTGGAAACAAAGTTTTATGGGAGCACGGCCACACCCATCTGTTTACATATTGCCTGTGGCAGACTAAAGAAGTTGGGACAGAGACCGGGTGATCTGCAAAGCCTGGCCCTTTACAGAAAATGTTTGCCAGCCCCTGGTCAACCTAAGTGGTATATTAGAACCACCTACAGAGTTGTGAAAATTACTGATGAAGGACCATCCCAAATCTGTTAAGTTGCAATGGGGAGGGGGTGGGCAAAGGCATGGATATTTTGTATAGTTTTAAGGTTTAAACAAAGTTTGGGGAAACCCTATGCAATGACAAAGCATGCAGTGATTCAGAGTTCCCTGTTTGCCCTGCTCTGACGGTAAACAACATCAAAAAATATTTGTAGAGAACCTTCTCTTGTGAATCAAACACTAGTACTAAAAGGTGATTCAGCCATACCTGCCTTCTAGGGGTGCACTGTTATGCAATAAATAAAATTTTAAAAACTTTTCTCCTGGATTCCAACATCCTGCTCTATCCTTAGGGAGATATCCTTCATCTTGTCCCGGTGCTTTCCAATGGACTGGGTGCATCAGAGTCCCTTAGGGGAACCTATCTAAACACAGACTCCAGGTCCCATCCCACGATGAGGAATCCAGCTTTCTGGGTGGGGCCCAGGAATCAGTGTTGAGCAGGAGTTTCCTGAGGATTCTGATGGCATCCAGCCTGGGGAGACCTGGTAGAGGGTGCCGAGACCAGGCTGGAGAAAACCTCATACCAACCACCTTACAGGTTTTCCCCCAAAGCCAGCCAGACCCAAAGGAATCATTTTCCCACTCATGACATGAACTTGGAAGGTAGCTGATCCCAGTTCCAATCTCTTCGAGCCCCCAAAAGAGAAATCAGACCTGAACGCCATGATCACTGTTAAAGTTGGTGTATGTGTGAGTGTGTGTGTGTGTGACTGTGTATGTGACTATATGCATATGTGTGAGTATGGTGAGTGTATGCAAAATATGTACACAAGTGTGTGCACACACGTGTGTGTGTGTGAGTGTGTGCATGTGTGAGTGTTTGAGTATATGCAAGTGTATACGTACCTGAGTGTGTATTCGTGTGAACATGTGTGAATATGCATGTGTGCATTACATGTGAGTGCGTGTGAGTGTGTACGTGTATGTGAAATTACTGCAGGGAAGACGGTCCCATGCAGTGATGAAGAGCCCCCTTCTGCAGAAAAGCTGCTGAGCTGGGCAAGAAGGAGCTGTCCATGCTCAGGGCCTCTTGCCTCAGCCAAGCCCCAGTCCTGCTACTAGGGTTCCAGCCCCTCATCTAAAAAATTTGGGATAATAACCAGGCCTACAGGATAGGATATTGGAGAAGGGGTAAAAAAAAAAAAAGGAAAAATAAGATAATCCTTTAGGTGGGCAATCCTTTAAGTGCCTGGTCAAAAGCCTCAATAGCAATTACTCATTCATTAGTAATTTTACTAAATATACAGTGAGGACTTGCTCTGGACAGGTTCTGTTCTAGGTGCTGGAAATAAAGCCATGAACAAAACAAACTACAACAGACAATCCCTGTCCTCAGAGTGTATGTTCTAAGGGGAATAGGAGGTGTGGGGGGCACATCAGATGGTGGCAAGACCTATAAAGAACAGTAAAGCAGGGTCACAGGCAGATGTCTGAATAGGAGGACAGGAATGTCAGCCCTTATTCCAAAAAGGATACAGTCTGATGGCCTCGCCGTAGAGATGCTTTGGCTACTTCACCCCAAGCCTCATTTCCTGGGACTCAAATATAGCTATCCCTGGTTAAGACCGAGCATTCTATGAAGGTGGTTGTGCAAAGCAAAACACCAAAAACACAACAAAGCAAAAAACCCACCTTTGCCTGAGATTTGCTTTTGCTGGCTTCTCTGCTGAGAGTGAAGGTTTACTCCGCGTGCACAAGGAACTAGGTCCTCCAGGACTCCAGAAGCAAGATCCATCTCCAAGGTCTCAGGCTGCCACTTGCAGGGACGGATGGGGCCCTGAGCCTGCCCAGAAAGGAATGCCCCTCCAGACCCAAACCCTCATTTTTAGGATGCAACTCAAAATGCATAAAAGACAGAGAAACCAAGATTGTGGCAGTTTTAGCCAATCTCAGTCCCATGGGGGTATTTCGTAATGGAGGAAGATTTTGAAATAACTCCCTTTTCCAGCCAGTGAGAAATAAATCTCAGTTTCTGGTCAGAGCCTGAGACTATCTGGCTCTTAACGTTCACTCAGGAGAGAAATCCACCATCTCTCCCCGGCCCCGGCCCATCTCCACCCTGCGCCACCAGGGAAATGACCATTTCCTAGCTCCATTCATTCTGCTTTCAGAGGTCTTCAAGGCATCCAGAAGTAACATGTCTTATACAGACTGTATTTACTCAGCAATAATTCCCAGGGCTTCATGGAAGTTACAGCCCTCGTCCAAGTTTTGTTCCTTTATTTCAGTTCTGCTCATCTCCTTACAAACATGCTTCAAACACACACACACGTGCACATGTGTGCAAACATACACACAGAGGCCTGTAAAACTATTGGACATATACACAGTGTTATTACCCCCTTTCAAATCAATGGAACTCCCTCCCCAAGGCCCAGCTGATTCACACACCCTGGGCTGGTTTGAATCTGTCATGTGACCCTAAAAACTCTATGTTCTTTTAGTCCCATTTTGTGGGGGGCAGACCTGTTGTTGGGTGGGGTCTTTTGATTAGGTTGTTTCCATGGAGATATGACTCCATCCATTCAAGGTGTGTCTTAACCTGCTTGCTGGAATCCTTTAAGGGAGGGACATTTTGGAGAGAGCTCAAAGCCAAGAGATGCTAAGAAAGAAAGAAAAAGCCCACAGGGACAGTTCAGATCAAAGGAACAGCAAATGTCACCACGTGCCTTCCCATGTGACAGATGAACCCCAAATGCCAGCAGCCTTTCCTCAGAAAAGGTATCCTCTTTTTGGTGCCTTGATTTGGACATTTTCACAGCCTCAGAATTGCAACTTGTAACTTAATAAATCCTCTTTGTAAAAGCCAATCCATTTCTGGTATAATGCATTCTGGAAGCTTTAGTAAACCAAAACACACCCTAAAGCTATGATCATGCTGAGAGTACTCAGTGGGCCATTTGCATTTATTGCCAGGCTTGTAAGGAGAAAGCAGAAAAAATGTACACCAATGATAGGGGATCTTGCCACACAAGCTGGCACCTTAGAAACATTCTAGATTCTGTTGTTGATGGCTGCCAGCTCCTCCTCAGAGCTCACGAACTGTCAGGAAGACAGATGAGAGTGAGAAATTATTTCAACTTGGATTTTAACAGTGAAACCAGGAAGGCCACTGACCACCCCCACTCTATTCCCAGATGATACTGGATGCAAAAATAAAGAAGTCTTCCCTTCTTTCTTAGAGCACACAGTCTATAAAAATGACAGTAATATATAACCTCCTTTCTCTGACTGCTAAGGCCTTACATGATTGGTCCCTGCCTGCTTTTTCCGAACAAAGGCCATGGAACCGTTGCCTCATTTAATCTATTCCAGCCACACTAACCTCCTTGTTGTTTCTGAAACATGTTGCTCCTTCAGGGACTTTGCATTTTCCCTTCTCTCTGTGTAGAATGTTATTCTGACTGACATGTCAATGACTGCCTCCCTCATTTCACTCCATCTCAGTTCTCATGAGATCCCCCAGATCATGCTACCTGAGGCAGTCCTGCAGTCGCTCTTTCTCTCTCTCTCTCCCTTTTTCTCTATCTCTTTACCCTGTTTTACTTTTTCTTCACAGCTCTTATTACTGTCTGACATGATCAAACAAATGCATTTATTATCTGTTTCCCTCACTAGAAGTAAATCTCACAGGGGCACCAACTTTATTTTTGTCTGTGTGTTTGTTTTTTCCTGCTATAGTTTAATGCCTAGAATAATGTCTAGCATGTAATAGGTGCACAAAAAACATTTGATGAATAAATGAATACAAAACTGCTATAATAAAGCCAGAGTATAGCATAATCTATCAGACCACTCCCATGCTATTACAGGAATATCCTACTTGAAGCATCCCCATTTCCTGGAAAGTTTCCTCTAAGCACCATTCCAAGGGTCAAATCTTATTTCCCCAGTGACATTTATTGTAAGAGTTGGAGATGTGTGTCACTGGAAAAAGAAGTTTACATCAACATACAGTGAAATCTCAGAAAAATGTTACAACTCATACTAAAAACACAGTATAGCATTTTCTCAATTATTAGCTACAGAGGTTCAAAAAGAACTCATACATGAATGCCCAGGCAAGAAGGCAAGACCAAGGCGAGACGGTGTGGTGTAAGTGAGGGCAGAAATCAGAGTGCCTGCCTCCATTCCCCAAAAGCAACCACTAATGCAGATTACACAGCCACCAGGCACCCGGAGACAGAGCTTAAAATGCAAATGCAAAAACCAATCGAGAAAGGCTGGAAATTGAACGGAAACCAATAAGAGCATTTTGCTCTGTTGATGAAGTTCCAAGCCCGGAGAAAGAACAGCTGCAGAGCCCATGGCACAGAGAAGCCTGGGCCAGGCCCTGCCCCGAAGCCTACTGCAGAGGCATGCCTCTCCTTTGGATTGCTCAGGATGAGGCTCAAGACACGTGGGGGCAGCTGCTGGCTTAAGAAAATGTGTTCTAAAAATGATTTGACCAGGTCAGGCAGGGGAGAGAAGGAAATGTGAAAGAGCAGTGATGAAAAATGCAGCTGGAAATGAGGAAAGGAGGTTGATATTGGACAAATCTAGAAATCAGACAGAAGTGGGCTTATTGCATCTGGTGGAAAAGGGACACCATAAAGCCAGGTAAGTCACACCTGTGCCCTGAAGGTCCAGGTCACTGCTCTCTGCTTGCTCTGAACCCCAATCCCCTCCACATGCTACCGCGGGGAGCCAGACGTCCGCTGAGGAGCTGGAGGAGTGCATGTCTCACCCCAGCGCTGCCTTTATCCAGCTGCCAGACCCTCATCAAGAGAGTATAACTAACAACATCATCGGCAATAATGGTAAGGGAGAACATTCTGGAAGATTTCCTAGAGGTTGGCAGTTAGGAGTTACACTTAAGCATTCTGCATTCATGAGCTCAGTTAATCCAGCAACAGTTTCTGAGTCCTGAACTAACATAAAGATTGTTCCCATCTTTCAAGTTAGGTAAATAACTTTTCTAAGATTATGCAGCTCTCGGCCAGGGTTCAAACCTAGGTTCATCTGACCCCCAGGACAAAGAGACTCTCCCCTCCTTTGTCTTCATGTGCACAATTCCCTAATGGTTCCCATTCTGCACACCTCCCAGGGCTGCATGGAGGAACAAATGGCCCATTCCTCGTGCAAGCTCCTGGGAAATTGTCAAGCGTGTTCTAGCCACCCATCCGTTCACATCATGGGCTGCATCTGTGCCAGCTGCGCTCTGTGCTGCGGAATCACAGCAGGGACTGGGCAGAGAGAGGCTGTGATGTCCAGGCCACGCGCTCCGGCAGGAACACAGACAGCCCAAAGGTAAAGAGAAAAGGAAGTTGGGTGGTGCAAAGAGCTAGGACGGTAAAACCTAACAGGCAGGAGGGCAGCGGTGGTGGGCAGGCGAGACGCTGCCCTGGACAGCGCACTTGACCTGGGAGCAGACCCCTAAGTGGTCTTTTGGAAGAAGAACATTCCAGATAGCAAGACCAGTGCATGCAAAAGGCTGAGACAGGGACAGGCCTGGTGTGTTTGAGTAACAGCAAGGAGGCTGGGTGGGAGGGGATGTCGCAGAGGGAGTGAGGGCGGGGAAAGACTTGGCTCTGTGCACCACTGAAATGGGAAATGGGAAGTGGCATCCACTGAGACCAGCGGAAAAGAATCGCTTTGGCTTTTCCTGAGCGCTTCTGCTCTGTGACCAGAATCATATGCAACAGCTTCTGACTTCCACCGGTCCGGCAAGAACAGTTTCAGTCTGACCACACTGGTGGCTCTTCCCTGACATTCGACTCTTCCATGTGTCGGGCTTTTGCTGTTGTTTTTTACATCTAAAGATCAACTGCTGAGCACAGAGCCCAGGGAACAGGGAAATTTGCTGAGGTGCTACCACCTCCCAGGTGGTTAATTCCCCTCCCCCCAGCCCGGTGTATTTGCATGAGATAACAGCGGTAAAGAATTCATTGCAACAGAACAAGAGAAAACACGGGATGTCATGGCAAAGGGCGTCCTGAGCAGGAAATGATCGGAATTAGGGGTAATGTATAAAAGGGAAAAGGGAGTGGGGATTAATATGGGTGCTGATGCAATTTAACCAAATGCGATTTTCCACGTTACCACTAAGGAACACCAGATGCAAAACTATTTGCATGCTGCCTCTGGTTGTGGCAACTGCAAACCGCTGCCGGAAGGCACAGAGCCCAAAGGGGAAAGCATTTGACGGATTGGCCCCTTGCCCCAAGTGAGAGCCCCTTTCTATGAGGAGCAGGAGTGACATTAAAGGGCTCAGTGCTGGGTTCTCCCCTGCAGGTGACTCAAGGTGACAACTGGGTCTTGATCTAGGCTCCAGGGCAGGGGGACTCCAGGCTATAGACAAAGTGCCCCCCCCCGCCAGCTGCTTCTGGACCATTGTGGGTGTCAGCGTAGTAGAGAGAAAGGAAGCAATCGGCAAGGACAGTGACTTCTGATAGAAGGTTTCTCTTCACCTTCCCAACTTACAAGAGATTTTTCTCCCCTTCCTAAAGGAAGAATAACATTACAGGGAAGGCTTAGGGAGCTAAAAGGCACGGGCTGGCAGGGCTTGCGGCCACTGGGGTTGGTGGGGGTGGATCTCCTTCTGACAGCCAGGTGAGGCTGTGCTGTTTGCCTCACCAGTAGTAGGGTACATTCCAGCAGGTCTTTATCTCAGGCCTGTCCTGAAGCCCTGGGGGAAGTGGGGTGGAGGTGGGGTGTTCACAGAATTGAAGGACGGAACCACTTCCCTATGGTTTTGAAAGGGCTTAGAACTGTTGGCCCCGTGTTTTGCAGTATTCTAAGGGCTTCACCCCGTTTTATACGGTGAAGAAACAGAGGTGTTTGTTATGATGTGATAGTCATGCTGAGAGGCCGAGAAGCATAAGCTTGATGCATATCAGTCAAAAAGAATGTGCAAGCAAATCCTCCCCAGCAGGGCTCTGCCGATGGTTAGGGGAGTGCCACGAGGACCCAGGTTCTCCTGATCTAAGGAGGCATGACTGGAGGAGAAAGAAGGAACGCCCTGCCCTGTTCTGCCCCCCACAACCCCCTGGCCTCGGCACAGGGATTCCATTGCTTGTCTATGAATGAGGGACGCATCGCACGACATCCAGCAGCCCAAGCCCTGCCCACTGCCTGCAGGCAGTGCCTCCTCTCTCCTCCAGGCACTGTGGCCTCCAAAATCACCCCAATGCATTCCCAAATATCTCTTAGGGGTGGTACCCTACCCAGGAGAAGGACTGCATCACTCGGAGTCTCATTAATGTCACTTCTATCATGGTAGACTCTCCTTCTTCCCAGGGTGCCCGGGACTAGAGCCCTTGGCTGTGTAGAAAGGAGAGCATCTTAACCTCAGCGCAATGTCTTTAGGCTGGATGGCTGATTCTCTGTCATGGGGGCACTCCTGTTTATTGTGGGATGGTTAGCATCATCATCAACCTGGTCCTACTAGATGCCAGGAGGCCACTTCCTCCCAAGTCGTGACAATCAAAAGTATCTCCAGGCATTGCCCAATGTCCCCTGGGTGGGGGGGATGGGGGGTTGGAACTCACTTCTGGTTGAGAGCCACCGAGATAGAGTAGTCAGGACTGATGAAGGAGTGTAATGGTGAGTAACCCAGCTTCCTTCCATTTCTACTCAATAACCACAGCTAACCTGTTTCAGTTGGACGAGTAAGAACTGACCGCCACAGGCAGGACCTATGCTAGATGCTGCAGCCCGGAGGCTCTCTGGTTAATTCCAATGACTGAGCCTACTTATTGCCATCATCCTCTTGCCAATTTCAGGTGTCCTTTGCAGAAGCCCTGGCCTCATCTTTGACTCCTTCTCCCTCAACTCCCCGATGCCACTTGCCACCAATTCAATCGCTCATTCCTCCACCTGCTCTTTCCTCTCAATCCCCATGGCCACACCCTGAGGCCAAACACCCTTCCTCTAAGCCCCGAGACCCCAGCAGATTCCAGAAAGAATTCTAGCTCCTAGGCTTCCCCCTTTCCTTCAATCCTCTCATCTGTCCACCTCCTCCTGCCAGAGCAATGCTCCTGGGACACCGTCTTCACATTCCCAACACCGAGACCAAGAGCTTATGCCAACTTCCTATTTCATGGACAGTCAGATGTGAACCTTCAAGTACCCCTTATTGAGTGCCCCCTCCCAGCCTTACTTCCCACCCCCTCTCTCATTGCATTCTCACAGGCAGGCTGGTTCTCGCCCACGCCTTCGCATTCCTCCAGCTCCAGTGGAGCCTCCCCAAAAGGCTTGTTTCATTTCTCCAACCCACACTGACCTTTCCCTTCCTTCACTGCCTACTGCAGGTGTGATCATTTCCGCACAGCAGAAACACCACTTAGATATTTATTACCAGAGTGCTCGACTCACCCCCATCTAACCTCACCTCATCTGGCTCACTCTGTCCCCTTCTTCAGATTTTTGCTTAAATATCATCTTCTCAGGGCGATTTTCTCCAACCACCCCTCTCCAGAACTTATGTACTCCCCATTTCCACTCACCTGCTGAGAATATGGCAGACAGACAGACTGACAAATCACTGCTTTCATGGAGCCTACACAGGTGGATGTATTTGCTTGGCCATAAAATATATTATATTCACTTAATTGCTAATTTCATTCACAAACAGTTCAATATTGAATCTTTCTCTTTATTTTATTATGTTGCTTATCAACGTCCTTGATCTTGACTTTGGTGTTTATGGTCAAGAAACTTCTCTGTTCATTTTTTAAATGAATTTGTAATTATAGAATAGTCTCAGGTTTACTAAAACATTGTGGGGGTAGTACAGAGACTTCCCATATATACCCCACACCGAGTTTCCCTATTATTAACATCTTATTTTAATATGGTACATATGTCACCATTAATGAGCCAATATTGGTACATTATTACTAAGAAAACTCCACACTTGATTCAGACTTCCTTAGTTTTTCTTAATGTATATTTTCTGCTCCAGGAGCCCATCCAGGACACCTGATTACATTTAAAATTAGGTCCCTTAGATTCCTCTTGGCTGTGACATTTTCTCAGCTTTCTCTGCTTTTCACAACCTTGACAGTTTTCAGGGGCTTGGGTCAGGTATCTTGTATATGTTCCTCCACTTAGAATGGCTGGATGTTTTTCTCATGGTTGGACTGAGGTTATACATTTTTGGAAGGAAGCCCAGAAAGATAAATCGCCCTTTAATCACATCTTATCAAGGCTGCATACTATCAACATGACTTATCACCGCTGATATTGACCTTGATCACCTGGCTGAGGTACAGCTTGCCGGGTTTCTCCACTAGTAAGTCACACTTTTTTTCCCTCCCTTTCCACATTGTACTCTTTGGAAACAAAAGGCAAGATGTGCAGTCCCCACTAAGGAATGGGGAGTTAGACTCCACTTCCCTGATGGTAGAGTCTCCGCAGAAATTGCCTGGAATCTTCTGCAGTGGAGACTTGTCTAGTTTCCCCCTTTTATTTATTTATTCAATCATTTATTTTTATCAGTATACATTTATGGATATCTAGTTTATACTTTGGGTGGTAAGCTAGTACCGCTTTGTTTTGTTGCTCAAATTATTCCAACTTTGGCCATTGGGAGCTCTTGCTCCCAGTGTTCCTATGCCATATTCCCATTATCGTGTGTGTGCATGTGCGTGTGTGAATGTGTGTGTGTGTGTGTGTGTGTTTTGAAGGTATTTGTTTTTGTTTTTAGCATTTCCTCGCTTTCTGGCATTCCAAAGTACTCCAGGTTTATCTTGTATACTTCTTGCCCCAGCCCTATAATCAACCTTTTATTCAGGGAGTCCTGGTTCTTTTATTGGAGAATGGCATTAGAAGTCAAGGTCGGGCCCCTAGTTGTGCTCATTACCACTGCGGTGTTGTTGTTTCTAGGCTTTTTCAGCTGACAGACCAAAGAATTGTGTGTACATTAAACCAAATATATATACGTATCTATAAATAGCTCTCTATATAATGGTCTGCATTTATTTTAAGGTAAAAATGAGCTCATATTAATATCTCAAACTCTCCTCCATCACCACATGGATCACTTTAGTCGCCTTCCCTTGGTTATCAGTAAATTCCTGCTCTAATAGTGGGAAACCTGGCTTCCACCATTCACCAACACGTATTTAATAGTTTAGTTCCGATCTACATGTATTGTGGTATCACACTGTTAACCTGTATCCCCGTGGGAAACAACTTTATCAGTTACAAGGCAGTGCTTATGCATGGTTCCCTTGCCTTTCGTTTTACTGACTCCACTCATTTCCAGTGTTACTTAAGTCAGCGATTTCCCCCATGCCCTGCTGTAAAGTTGGGTCATACATCGTTGTGCTGGTTTGAATCTAATATGTACCCCAGAAAAACCATGTTTTAATCCTGATCCAGTCTTGTGGGAGCAGCTATTTCTTTTGATCCTGGTTCTGTAGGGTGGAAATTTTTTATTATATTATCTCCACTGAGATGTAACATACTCAGCTGTGACCTTTTGATTAGATGGAGACGTGACTCTACCCATTCAAGATGGGTCTTAGTTAGTTTACTGGAGTCCTTTAAAAGGGGGAACATTCTGAAGAAACCTAGAGCTGGCAGAGACACAGATGTTTGGAGATGCTTGGAGCCCAGCAAACATCACCAGATGCCTTCCCGTGAGATGATAAACAAGCCAGAACCTGGAGAGAGCTAATGAAAGCCGAGACATGAAAGCCAGCCCCTGAAAAGCAAAGTGAGGAACTCTCACGGGAACAGGAACAGAACCTGAAAGCAAAGGGGCCCAGGAGCAAGGGATAAGCAGATGGCAGTCACGTGACTTCCCAGCTGACAGAGGTGTTCTGGGTGGCATCAGCCTTTCTTGAATAAAGGTAACCTCTTGTTGGTACCTTAGTTTGGACATTTTCTCAGCCTTAGAACTGTAAACTTCTAACTTATTAAATTCCCTTTTTTAAAGCTGTTCCTAGTTCTGGTATATTGCATTTCGGTAACTTAACAAACTAATGCAATTGTAATGCACTTAAAGTATTTTATCATATTCTGTATCCCATCCTGGGATCCCCTGACTTCCTAAATGATTTTTAAAATTTGTATATGTTAACATTAACTATTTGCGTTTTAACAGTCTATGGGTTATAGCAAATATATGGTGTCATATACCTACCACTATAGTATCAACAGAACAGTTCTGTGTTAGTTTGAAGCTATATGCCCAGAAAAGGCCATGTTCTTTTTACACAGTCCTTTGGACACAGACCTGTTGCGCAGTGGGGATTTTTGTGGATGGTACCTTTTAACTAGGTAATTTCATTTGAGATGAATCTGCCTCATTCAGGGTGGACCTTAATCTTCTGGCTGGAGTCTTTTATAAGAGGATAGAAGACAGAAAGAGATAGAGAAGCTGGGAAATATATTTAGGAGAAACTCATAGAGAAGCCCTGGGAGAAGCTAGGAGAGGACCCACAGAAGCTCAGAGAGGAAGCCACTGAAACCAGAAGCTGAAAGTAACAAAACTCTGGAGAAGAGGACCAGCAGACACCACCCATATACCTTCCCATGTGACAGAGATGTCCCAGATGCCTGTAGCCTATCTTCAGAGTCCAGGTATCATGCTATTGATGCCTTGAATTGAACATTTTCACAACCTAAGGACTGTAAATTGTAAGTTAGTACATCCTCATTGTAAAAGCCAACCACTTCTGGTATATTGCATTCCAACAGCTTTTTAGCAAACCAATACCAGTTTAATTACCTTAAAATAGCTCCTGTACCTCACTACTTAAGCTCTCCCTCCCTCCAACAAAACCTTGGCAACCGCTGATTTGTTCACCATCTCTGTAGTTTTTTCAATTCCAGAATGTCATATAAATGGAATCCTATAGTATGTAGTTTTTGCTTCTTTCACTTAGTAATATGTATTTAAGATTCATCATGTTTTTATCCACCTTGACAGCTAGTTCTTAATCTCTGAATTATATTCCATTGTATGGATGTGCCACATTTATTCATTCAACTATTGAAGGAGATCATGATTGCTTCCAGTATGGGGCCATTATAAAGAAAGCTTCTATAAATGTTTATTTTATAGGTTTTTGTGAAGACATAAAGACATTTTCACATCAGATGGCCTATACCCAGATAATCTGGATTGTATGGTAAGACTACATTTAGATTTAAGAACTTCCGTTTTTTGGTTTGTTTTTAGCAATGATCAGCACTGAGGCATCTGTGAGAAAACCTTTGATAAATAGTTTTTTATTTATTAAAGATCAAACTTAGTGATTTACAAGCTCAGTTCCCATGTGAGCAGCCTTTAGCTGTGGATGAAAGAAGGAAGCACCTGGCCTATCCTACTTCACCAGCAGAAAGAGCAGTCAGAATGCCTCAATACTGAACCTGTTCTTAGGGTCATGTACCATATATCCTTCTGTAGGTAAATACCTCAATTTCTTTAAATTCAGCCATGCTTTGCAATTTCTGAAATAATACATGTTAGAGGAATAATAATAACCATTAACTGCTAAGTCATCAATTAATGTTTCAGTGTGTCGTCCTGCTGAAAACCACATTTTCTTCATTTTATATTTATCTGCATTCTCACTCTTAGTCAGCCATTTCATAAATCCAAGCAATCTGGGTGCCATGCCCTAGGGGGGAAAGCCCCATTTTTCCAGAAAATCAAAAGTGTAAAGGAGCCTGAGCTCATTCAGAGGATAGCAGACCTCTCCAGCAGGATCTGTCTTCCCCTTTCATCTGCAGGAGGGCAAAGTATCTGGTCCCTCTTTTCCAGTGGGGTGGAACCACAGGAGGCTCAAGATGTATCTAGATTCTCTTGCTGAACTTGTCAGATTTAGTTCAGAGAAATGATTTTCACACATGAGAATGCATCAGAATCACCTATAAAATTTGTTAAAGCACAGACTGCTGGGCTCCATCCCCAGAGTTTCTGATTCAACAGGCCTAGGTTAGGACCCAAGTATTTGTACTTTTAGCAAGTTCCCAGTTGTTGATGCCGCTGCTGATTCTGCCGACCCTGGAAACCCTCTTGGAGAATCACTTGCCTGAAGACATCTTCTAGTTTGCATGCATCTTGTTGCCATCCCTAGGACTTAACTTCACTGCTCAGATGGGAGACAAAGCTGAACAGAATAGCTTGGGAAGGTTGAGCTGTGGCTTAGAGAAGGTGGGACAAGGAGTCTAGACACTCTGACACTGGGCACACGAGTCACCTGCTACTTTGGAAATGTCTTTACTATGGAGATACAGGGTTTTGGAGATGAAATGAACTATAGTTGCCAAGCTGTCTTCATTGTAAAGGGGAAGAAACTGAACTCAATGGTGGAAGTGCCTCTCCCAAGCCCACACAAGCCTGGACCTAAAATGTTCAGTTCTTTCCAGAGTAGCAAGCCTTCTCCTCCTCACTCAATGCAGCATACATGCCTTCTTCACTCAGAGATGAGGAGGGCAGGCTCAAGTTCATTACTGTACTGTCAACATTTGAATTGTCATTTCCAAGGGAAATGAACCAAGCATAGCTGCCGCCTCTATCCAGCCCCCTCTACATGCACATGCACACAAACACCTTCAGTGATTCCTCAAGGTCAGCACTGCAAAGAGCCAGAAAGTGGGAAATGGGAAAGTGAGGAGGGTAAAAAATATTTTTTACAGCAACACTAAGCAGAGCAATAATTAGCTTTTACCACATAGGATAATGAACTCAAAGCACCCAGAAGATGAGGCTGCTATAATTCTTAGATGAAAAATTGAAGGGGCAGGCATGGAACCAGAGTTGATGCCCTCACTTCTTCCCCCCAGAAAGAAGAATTCCATCTAGTCTATTTTGATCTTATATCCCTGGAAACAGGTGCATAATTCATCACATTTGTTTGAGATAACACAGTGTTAGGGACCCAGTTCTCAGAGCAATTTAAGTGGAAATGTATGAGACCAGAAAAGGAAGGGAGGTAGGAGAGAGGAGGTTTTGTTCCTTTTCTTTAGATTTTAAATATTATTAGATAATTTTCTCAAATTTCTAATAAGAAGGTTGAAGTTTAAATTACAAGATCTCTAAGGTCAGAATCCAAATTGCACAGGAGCCGGCAGACAACAACTGCTGGGGCAGGATGGGTTTCAGGTTTGCTCTTTGCAAAGACAAAGCTCCTATTGAGCGGTAAAGAGGAGATCTGGGGGGTGGAGGGAGAGCTTTTGGAAGATTTTCATTACCCTGATCATCATCCCCACGGCAAGGGGAAAACATGGAAAAAAGAAAAAGCATTATCTGGCCAATGTACTGCAGAGAATGACAGCTTGGAATGAAGGATACACCTGATACTAGCAGCTCCTTGGGAGCAGGATGGGGACATGAGACAAAGATGAGGAAAGAGGAAGGCAAATCTAAGGCAATCACTATGCAACCCCATGAATTCAGCAAGAAATCAAGAAAAGCAAAAGCATCAGAGCAGAGAATTGTTTCTTGGCAGGTAATCCTGGGTCAGAAAGATGATTTAATAATTCTCTATTTTTTTTTGAAACCCCTTATGAGCATTAAACTGGGTTTCTCACCAGCCAACATATGTTCATAGATGAAAGCCATTAAGAGGCAAAGCAGAGGTGGCAGACATCAAGAGAGGCAACTACTCCCTCACTATCTGCAAGTCAACAATGGAGAACGCATTCTGCTCTAAGCAAATCATGCAGCAGCATAAGAGCAAGTCTTGACCTGCAACGAGGTGGGGCAGGGTTCATGAGAGTCATTCTTCACTGGACATCCTCCCCAACAGGTGCTTCTCATCTGCTATTTCTGCATCCTAGTTCTACCATGGCACTAGGGATCAGTGTCCCCATTTAAAGATGGCCAAATAGGATCAGAGAGGTAAAGTCCATGATTCTTTACCTGGGTTACACAGTAGAGTCACCTGAGGACTATATACAAACCAAAAAATAAATAAATAAATAAATAATAAAACAAAAAGTTGGGTTTTTTTAAATTTGGACACCCAAGCCTCACTCTCCAGAGATTCTGATAGTATTTTTAAAGAGCACTGCAGGGGATCTTAATGTGACAAAAGAATTGAGAACCATTCCTTTAAAGAATTGCCCAAGGGAGTGGTTCTCAAACACATGGAGGGCTTATTAAACACAGATTATTGGTCCCCACTTCTGGAGTACCTGGTTAAGTAGTTTGGGATGGATCAGAAAATTTGCATTTTTAACAAGCTCCCAGGTAATACTGATATTGCTGGACCATACCTTGAGAAACACCAACTCATAAGCACATATACTGAAATTGGTGGAATAAAATGTACCTAGGGCCACTCTGTGCTCCTGGCATGTGTGGATTTTACTTTAGAATGGCTTATTGAGCCAGGACGGTCTCCAGACACCATGCCAAGCTGTGGATGGGACAGAATCCTTTAGGGCATTGCCACTCAACATGTGATCTATAGACCAGTAGTAATGGCATCACGTGGGGATCTATTGGAAGTGAAGACTCTGGAGTTCCATTCCAGCAGCACTGGAACAGAATCTGCATTTTCACAAGACTTCCAGGGGATGTGTGCACATGAGAGTTTGAACAGCTCTCATGTTCTCTGTTCTGGAAAGCTGAGCAGCCCCATGCTTGGAGGACAGATAGACAAGGTATGTCCCTCCCAGCACACCTGCAGGGCAGCAGCTCAACTAGGCCCTCCCAACCCATAGGACTGTTGGTGGCATGAAGGGTGTTCAAATGGGGTATTGGGCATTGGCTCTGGTGATAATAATGACAGAGAGAAAAGAAATGAGGGAGCAAGACAGGCAAGGCCAAGGCCCAGTTTGCAGCAATACCCTAAGGAGCTCAGGTCAAGACACTGAACTCAATGACATTTAGAATGTGCCCAGAGCTGGGACTGCCATTCAGTAGAGAGGGAGGAGAAGGAGGGGGACTCTTTAAGATAGTACACTGCAGGCTGAGCTCTGAACAACCCTTCACATACTCACTTGTTTCACACTATGTCTACATTAGAGACTGCCCCCTGCCACCCACCGTTTGCATAGAAAGTCAAGGTACAGAGGAAAAGGAAATTTCCTCAGGTCACACAATTACTAACAAGCAACAGGGAAATTCTAATCCAGGTCTGGGATGCCAAAACTCACATCCTCCTCATCATGAGCTACAATGAATGGATTCATGAGAGGTTATTATGGAGTCTCAGTGGGCTAAAATCCTGACCCACAGTTTGCACAACAGAGCAATCCAGCCACTCTGAATGAATGTTGGAGATAGAGCTGAGAGGTTTGAGTAGGATCTCAATTGCCTAAGTTTAAAACTTGGCTCCACTATTTTCTAACTGTAGGAGACTCTCTATAACTTCTCTCAGCCTCTGTTTCTTTGCCTAAATATAAAAAATGAGATATCAATAATATATAACTGTAATATGATTAAAATACTATATATGACAATATTTTGCAAGGATTAAATTAAGCAATTTCTCTCATGGTTGCTCCAGAAAACAGCATCCTAATATTCCACAGTGGAATAATGTGGAGAAGTGAAATACCATAGGAAATATGGATTACAAAAATGGAAAGATGAAGAGTGGATGAAGCCCAGTTATTTATATGATTGCAGGCTGTGTGCAGAGAGACACTGAAGGCATATTCAATCTGGCATCTCCCCACACCTGAGGGCATGGGCCATGAAATGCCAATGTCTACACCAGAGCCTTCTGGGTATTCCAGCAAATTCAAAAGCAAATCACCATTCCTACCCTCTAGCCTCCTCCCACTCCTACACTTTAACACCAGAGACCCTGATTCCCCTGTTCGTTCCAGCCCCCTTCCTACCCATAATCTGAGCCTGGAAAGAGGAGCCACCTGAGTTACATTATCTTGATTTTCACTTACTGTAAGAGCAAAAGAAAAGAGAGAAGACTTGGAGAAAACAGAAGCGGCAACTGAAAACCCGACTAACTTAAAGTGCTCCCTGGGCTCACAGGTTTACCAAGGAAGATCTGCCTTTAAACTCTTCTTTGCTCAAGGAAGGCAGCTGTAGTGCTGATCAGACAGGCCTCAGTGTCTCCTAGGCCTTCAGTCCTGGAGTCCAGAGGAACCCAAAGGAGAGCTTCTCCCTGATCAAGCCCACCCTCAAGAGCCAAGCTAACCTTCCCTGAGCAGTACTCTTACTGCTCTATTCAGGAATTGTCCTGTGCATTTCATCATCCTCAAACTTGGAAAAAGTGGTGACTTTGTTATTCCCATTTACAGAGTAGGCACTGAGTCTTGAACATGTACTATACTGAATAATGCCCTCCCCCCAAATTCACGTCCACCAGAACCTCAGGATGTGATCTTATTTGGAAATAAGATCTTTGCAGATGAAGTTAATTAAATTAAGGTGGGGTCATCTGGATGAAGGTGGGCCCTAAATTATATGAGACGAGACACAAGGACCTACAGAGGAAAGGAGGCCATTTGAAGATGGAGGCAAATTTGCACAAGCACAAAGCAAGGCATGATAAAGATGCTGGGAGCTACCATAAGCTGGAAGAGGCAAGAAAGGAAACTTCCCTAGAGCTTTCAGAGGGGCATGGCTCTGCTGAGACCATGATCTCTGGCTTCTGGCCTCCAGCACTGTGAGAGGATAGATGTCTATTGTTTTAAGCCACCCAGTTTGCTAGACTTTGGAAACTGATACAGAGAGTTTAACTGACTTGCTCAAAATAATACCTGTAGTGAGCAAAAGGGTTCCAGAATCAGAGTGTTGGCTTGCTGACTCCAGAGCATGAGGTTTTGAACTTCAAGGCCGACCCCCACCCGTGGCCTTCAGGGGTCCATTTGGTTAGAATGGCTCTTACTAGATCTGCAGTGGACAGCTCTTGGCTTTGGTGCTCACCTTTCTTCTGATACCAGGACCCCATTGTCTTTTGAAGGATGTTTCAACCAGTATCATGCTGGCAGTGGAGACCATGTGACCTGGATCTATCCAATCAGAGCAGTGCATCCCCCTGGCTACAGGGGTTGGGCCAGAAATGGTCACATGCATGAGCCAAACTGGGCCAGAAAACCCTGGGATCTACTGTGAGCAACCGGACAAGGGTGACTCATTTCCGCTGGAAGTGAACACAAGAGTCTAGAGGGAGAGCCTGCTGAGGATTAAGCCAACACTGAGAACAGCAGAGCCCAGACGTGGTGTTTTAGTCAGGTAGACCACGCGAAGCTGAAGTAACAAAGAAACACAGAAATCTCACTAGCTTAACACAATATAAGTTTCTTTTCCGTCATTCAAAGCTTATTGCCTTTCAGGCAACTCACCAGGGCACCTGCCCTCCATTCAGTGACTCAGGGATTGAGGTGCCCTCTGTGATGTAAAGGAGCCATCTCAACCCCAGGCTTTCACTTGCTGAGGTAGGGAAGAGAGACGTACTAGACTTTCCACTCACATTTTATTGACTGGAACTTGCCACATGACCAAAACTGTCTTACTTTCCCGGCCACAAAAATAAAGATCATACGATGAGTGGGCTTAAAGCACAAGAATGCATGGGCTCACAGTTTTGAGGCTAGGAGAAGTTCAAATTCTAGGCAACAGCAAAGTGATGCTTTGTCCTCAAAGACTGGCATACTGGGACTAGCTCCCATGATCCTTGCGTCCTTGGCAGTGTCCTCTCATTTTACCTCCGATACCAGATTGTTAACTTCTAGTTTGTGCTTCTCCATGTGGCTTTATCTTCACCAAGCTTCTGGTAACAGGATTAAGGCCTAACCTCACTCAGTTGGGCCACTCCACTCAAAATAACATCTTCAGAATATCCTATTTACAATGAGTCCACACCTACCAGCATGGAGTGAGATTAAGAACATGTTTCTTCTGGGATACATAATTCAACCTACCACACCACCTAATCACAAAGGTGCTTGGAATTTGTAGTCTTCCAATGTGCCCGGGAAGGTGAGCAGAACTAGGGAGGAATGCACACTTGGAAGTCTCTACCACACATGGAGAGAAAAAAGTTCTCGGTGACCCAATTTAATCCCTAGATGAAACTGTACTTAAAGTCTTTAGGTAACTCCTAGTTAAATGAGCCCATACTTTCTATTTATTCATTTATTTTTGCTTAATGTGGTTTGTTTGGCTTTTGTCTCACTTGCAATTGAACGAATTCTAGTTGACACAGGACCACATATACTTCTCCCCCTCCTCCTAGTCTAAATAGCACCCACTGTGGTGATGGTTTCTCCTCTTCCACTCATTTAGGAGAGCTGTAACACCCTGAAGCTTAAATGTTTTAAGTTTTTCTGGAACCTGTCCCTTCAGTCATTGTGAAGGGAAAATGGTGCATGAGGGAGAAATCATTAGGAGAGAAAAGACCAAGACTATATAAAAAACCCAGGAACCTGGGTTCATTTGAAAACAAGACAGGATCTGGCAAATTGGAGCAGTGCATCCTCCTGACTGCAGGCACTGGGCCAGGAATGGTCACATGACATGAGCCAAACTAGGTGAGCAAACCCTGGGATCTACCTTGAGCAACCAGACAAGGGGTTACTCTAGAAAGTCATTGCCCTAGCAACCTGGGATCCTTTGAAGAAAGTTGCCCAATTTGCACTTAGACGAGAAGCAACAGCAAAAGTCAGCTTGACATCCTGGGGGCTTTCTTTGGTGACTTAGTCTGGAGAGAGATGACCCAGGTTCTGCTTTCATCTTTGCCATTGTGTGATCTTGAGCAAGCCATTGATGGTCTCTGAGCCTCAGCTTCCTCATCTGTTAAAGTAGCCCCTGATGTCCCTGTCTCCATTATACCCTAAAGATCTGTAAGATACCACCTCTGGCTGCAGGTGTCCAGACACAGTTCAATGGTTGGTTTCATGGACCAGCAGGAGTGTCCTGGTGGAAACCTCACTCCAGAATTATGCAAAGTGACTGAGTACAATGGACGCTAGCAGGGTGCCGATTGTCAGAATCATATTCAAAGAGTACTAAGATCTGAGTTCATACCCCACTTGTGTTGTTGCCTTAGACAAGTTATTTAAATTCCTCTGGACTTCTGTTGCTCCATCCTTAATGTTAGGATGGTGATCTTTGCCTCCCCAGTAGAGTTGTGAAGTCCAAATAACATCCTAAAGGCAGCTTTGGACTTAAGGTTCACATGACATGGTTTGAGCCTATAGGCCCTTCAGTGAAAATACCAAACACTAATTTTTCTGAGGGTTCTCTCTGCACTTCTACACAACACTGTGAGGTAGATACTATTACCAACTCCATTTTACCCTATAGGCCCTTCAGTGAAAATACCAAACACTAATTTTTCTGAGGGTTCTCTCTGCACTTCTACACAACACTGTGAGGTAGATACTATTACCAACTCCATTTTACCATTGTCTTTTAATCTCTCCAAGCAGCAAAGAGGCAGACACAGATCTCGACCCGGAGCTGACTGATTCTTGTACTCTGCTCTAAACTATCACCCAGTGCTGCCTCCTTGACATGGAGAGTGAGTGTGGATGGGTACAAAGGAATCTGACATGCTGCAGAGATGTCTTACTCAGTTTTGTGTCATCTTTAGACACTAGAAAGGTGGATCTTAATGGAATACTGTCTCAGAACCCTTTGTGGAGTGAGTGGTGGATGGATAGGTGTGTGTTTGGATGAATGACAGAATGGATAAATTGCTGCTGAAAGCAAATAAAGAACAATAAGGAGCTATACAGATGGGCAATGATCATATATTGACCCAGGTACCATCACACTCATTTCATATGTTAACAAGGAAGCCAAGGCTGAGCACACACTTGGAGTTGGGATGTGGAATGGCCCTGCTGAAGGAGTCAAAGAGAACTAGTTCCCTTCCTCATCAATAGCCCAACTTGATTCAGATATCTGCCCAGAGTGGGAAAGTTGTCAAATCAGAGACCACATGCTTTGAAAAACATGAAGGCTTTCCCTGGGGCTCAGGATGGAAACCTGGAGATGAGGTGGGGAGAACTGGAGAGGGAGAGTGACCAGCTGATAAAACTGTCTACCCACCACTCTGCCTTCTGGGCTACCAAGCCAGCAACAAAGTGCCCACTTCAGCTCTTTCCAGAGATGCTAGCAGCCAAGGCAATGCTTTCCTTCTTGTGTTTTCACTCTTCCTACAAGCTCCTATGAGCCAAGGACATTCACTCAGCCATCTAACCTTGAGAACCTACTATGTGCCAAACACTTCTTGAAATGCTCAAGATAGCAGTGAGCAGAACAGGTTAAGAAGCCCCTCCAAGGTTCAGCTTATGTTTGATCACAGGAGCAAACCCTACTTAACCATTACCCAAACTGTATCATGTCCTCTGTGTTAGATACATGCTGGTCTTGCTCTGAAGAAAGTTCCCAGAGCTATGTATAAGATGATGGGTGGATCCTAGAGTTAACTCACATCTCTGAAGAAGGCCTGCAACATCAGGAAAAACAGCTGGTGTCCCCCACTAGATGAAGGGCAAAGGTGTAAGACTTGGGCATTCCTTGTAAATCCTAGCCAAGGAACTAGGATTCTTGTTCCTAGTAGCAGAAGGAATGTGTTCTTGGTGAGCTCTCCTGCATGAGTCTTTGGAAATCACTCATAAGGAGGTCAAGGCTGCCAGTTATTTCAATGAATTAATCCAGTGACAATTCTGGACCCTGATTATGCCCCTGGCTCCTTGCAAAGTGCTAAGGCAACTACGAAAGAAACACAAGGTAGCTCCCAAGTTCCCTGAAGCTGATCATCAGAGGGGTTACAGAGGTTGGGAAAGGTTTTCAGGGGAAGAGTGAGGATAGACAGAGGGGAGAGAAAGACAAGGTTGAAGCCAAGACTGACTCAGAGAATAGCTGTAGAAAGTTTCCATTCGCTCATTCATTCGTTTATTCATTCTCTCAGCCAGTCAGTTAGTAGAGCCCATTTCAGACTCCGGTAAGCTCCGTAGATAAAATAGAGAGCAAACATGTATTGTTTCAGTTCAGTGAATGCGATCAAGTCTAGTGGGGGAGGCAGGCACTCACCAATTAATTGCATGCTATCTCTATGAAGGGAAAATGCAGGCTCTATATCAAGGGGAACTTGTGCATGAGTGCATATGTTGTGTGTGTGTGTGTGCGGGCACGCTGTGGCAGTTAGAGGCTGGTAGTGATGGTGACTAGGGGGCAATTCCTGCAAAGGGAACAGCTTATGCAAAGTTTCCTGATGTGGGGAGGGCTGTGTATTGGAAGAACTGGAAGTGGACGGGCTGGAGAGAAATCAACCCGGGCAGGCTGACCAGTGATGGTCAGGCTAAACTCTTTGCACTGATCCTAAGGAAATGGCAGCCATTGGAGGATTTAAGCAGCAAGAAACTATGCTGAGATTTGTGCTGAGGAAATATGGGAGATTAGGTTCAATCTTCCTTCATTTTTTTGATGAAGAATTTGCAAAACCTTTAAGCCAGAACTGTTCATGTACTCCATTCTCTAAGAGGCAGGATAGCAGAGCAGTTATGAAACCAGGGTTTTAGGTTGAAGATTTCAATTCGACTTGGAATAATAACAGTAAATGACTTCTAAGCCCCACGTTTCTCATCGGGTTTTTTGTGAGCATTTTAATGAGGACATACATAAACTTCCAGCAGTGGTCCTTCACCCGTATTGGCACCCAACAAGTCATAGCTATTTTTATTCTCTCTCTTTGCACCTTGAGTAAAAGAGGTCAGGAGCAGTGCCACAATTGTCATTAGAGTTTGGTCCCTCTCAGGGTCTTCCTTCATTGAAGGGCCTTCAGCTGAGTGCTTTCTTGCTGAAGTTGAAACATTTCCGTTTCTCTTCCTGAGAACAGCTGGTCCCAATCTTCTAAATAACCCCCTTTGCACACTTGAAGCCCATTATTAAGATTCCCGTTAGCCATAAACATATGAAAAAGTGCTTAACATATGAAAAAAAAAAAGTTTAACCTCACCAGTAATCAAATACATTCAAATCAAAACAACAAAACACAATCTTTGCCTATCAATTTGGTAACTTTTTTTAATGATAGCACCCCATGCTGGTGAGAGTAGGACAAGGTGGCAATTTCATACAGTGCTGGTGGCAGCATAAATTGGTATAATCTTTCTGGAAAGCAATTTGGCAATATGTTATCAAGACCCTGAAAATTGCCCTTACCCTTTAACCCAATAATTCCACTTCTCAGAACCTATCTCAAGGAAGCAATCAAAGAATCAGACAAAGACTTCTTTTCAATAGTATTTGTTTTACATGTATATATTTCACACACATATATAAATATACGATATTTTTATTGATGGATAGCTGGAAACTACCTAGCAATTCAATAATAAGTCATGACACTTAAGCTACTAAAAGTCATGTTTACAAAGATATTCAAGGATATGCAAAATGACCGCTATACAATATAACAAGTACACATACACAACAGGTTACAAAACCAACATAGTAGGATTTTAATTATTATGTAATTACATATACTTATATTTTCATATGTGTATAGAAAAAGTCTAGGTGGGAACATAGCAAAAACATTAAGTTCTTATTAGAGGCTGACAGAATTCTGGTTGACTTTTAATTTTTTCTTTATAACTTTACAATCAGAAAAAATTGCTTAAGAGCTTACATAGCCTTATACACGCTTCTGAATGGGTCAACATCTTCCTCACTCTGCCATAGCATATTGTCCAGAATCTAAACAGTAGGCCATCAGGGGAAGCAGACATTTCTGTAAAGGACCAAAGAGTAAATGTTTTAGTCTTTGCAGGACTTTAGTCTATGCCACAAGTCCCCTGCTGCTGTATCGCAAAAGAAGCCATAGAAAGCATGTCAATGAATAGAGGTGGCTGTTTGCCAATAAAGTTTTTTTTCACAAAAGCAGGAGTGGGCCAGATTTGGCTCATGGTCATGGTTTGCCTACCTCTGGCCTAGAAAATGCGAGTCTCTCCCAGTCTAAAGACTCGAGCCCCAAACATATGGAAGGGGAAATTTCTAGAAGATTGAGGTAAAGTGGGATGCTTGTCCTCATGCCCTTTGTCTGTTGGTCTGGACCTTTTATTCAGAAGCAGATCATGAGGGACAGTCTTCATGGGCCTCATTTCTTCATCCCTTCGCCCAGGTCTCTCATATCTGGGCATTGGCACCAGCTAATCGTTCTGCCATCACCACCACCACCCCTCCAACCCTTAGGCAGATGGTGGGGTGGGGGCTGAATAAAGGTCAGGAATTTTTTTTTTTTACTTGGGCAGGCACCGGAAATCGAACCCAGGTCCTCCGGCATTGCAGGCAAGCATTCCTGCCTGCTGAGCCACCATGGCCCGTCCAAAGGCCAGGAACTTTAATGATGACAGTAAAGGGGACAAAGAGCCTCACAGCAGTTGACAGACAGGCTGTTTCTCTCTCTCTACCACCTTTGTTCCACATGTGGCTGTCAAAGCTTCCAGACTCCAAGGTCTCTGGTTTTGTCTTCTCTTCTGTACACTGTGTTCCAGAAGGCGGGGGGTGGAGAGGCAGAAGGGCAATTGTAGGGTGGCTGCATCCCAAGCAATGTTCAGAGGGGGTGCACAAGAGATATTCGTCTGGTGGGCTCAGCTTTCTAGCCAGACAAATGGGACCCTCAGCAAGGGGTCCTCATACACCTGTGTCTGATAGGAAACACTGAGGTTTCCTTCTTGGGATTGAAGCCCTTAAAGCACCTTGATGTAAACACAAGTTGCTACCAGGTAGAGGTGGGTCTCCCTACCCACTTCCAGCTCCTTTCCCTTACCTTAACTTCTTTGTTATGTTCCCAGTGGGAACAGCTTTTCTAAACCATTGTAGACACAGGCACCTGTCCAGGAGGCAGGAACTGCAGCTGGAAGCAGTCTGTACATCCGGGCTGGTGGTACACAGGGAGGTTTAAAAGCAACTGGCATTCTAGAGACCTTGACCTCCTTGTCTCTCCTTCCTAAAATCAAGTGAAAATGGCCTGTTTGGAAAGAAAAGCAAGTAATCCAGAGGTTTGCCCAAAGTCTTCTTCTGGCTCATATTTGTGATTCCCCCGATTTGGTTTGATTTTAGGTTTTCTCTTGACTCTGAATCCAGGTAGTGAGGCCAGGACACAGGCCCTGGGGTATGACAACTTTCAATAGTGACTTCACCATTCTAGTAGTTAATGACTCGGGAAGAGGGGAGAAAAAGGATTTGGCATTAAAAAAAATTTAAATCTCCAATGCATTATTTTGTTCATAAAATCTTTCACGTCATTACGACGGCAGAAAACACATACACTCAACCCTACAATCTTCATTTAGGCTGGCTGTTTATGGTTTCATTTCTTGTTCATGATTGATCTTAATGTATGTGTTATTCTGATTTCCCCAGGGATAGAAATGGTTGCTTATTGTTTTTGTTTTTGTTATGTTCAGGGAAGGAACTGCTGAGAGCTCACTGTTATTTGCACCCTCCCACTATTAAATCTTATTCAGTAAACAAATATTGGGAGGAGCATGCATACAGAAAGACTGTAGGATTAGATGTCATTCACCTCACCCATTTCTCAGGCATTTTCTCTATAGAAGATGGGGTTCTGTTGGAAACGCAGGTCTGCTACTTCCCAATTGTGTGAATTACTTAATCGTTCCAGGCTTTTCTTTCTTCTATTTAAAGAAAAGAAAAATGTGGGGGTAGGAGGCTTGATGATACGTGTCATGCAGAGTCGTAAAGTTTGACCAAAAGGCGTCCGTTAAGTGCCGGGCTCAGTGTAGGTGCTCAGGCCATTTCACTCCCTCTTCCCTTCTTTAAGCAAGGCTAACAAGCCCTGAGAGATACTGATATGAGAAGTTACAGGTCCCTGAATCTTCAAGGAGAGACATTTTTACGCACACATACCTGGAAATGTGGCACGCTGTGAAAAATCATGCCATGTGCTATTGTAAAAGAAAAGACAGGGCATGTCATCCTCAGCCCTAGTATCATGAAGCCTACTGGGAGGGCAAGGCATTGGGATTGAGCCTTGAAGGACAGGGATGGAGAAGCAGGCTCAACCCCAGGGTAGGGGAACTGCAGGAGCTTGGCCAAGAAAGGACAAAGTGTTTCAGGACATGATCAACATTTGGGGTGGCTGGACAGTCAGGAACGTAGAGAAGCTAGTGTAGCAGTAAGGTTAAAAATCCACATCTTGAGAAGGAGCCATGAACACTACGCCAAGAAGCTTATACATTGCAAAGTCTGTGAGGTTCCTGAACCAGGGAATAACATTTTCTGAACTTCACTTGAGCAGAATGGAGCGAATATACATCTGGGGTTGCCTAGGAGAGTCCCTGTGGGTAATTATTAATATTCACACAAGTGTTTCTGTTTGGGCAATAATTCCTGTGGCCACCCTAATTTTAGATCACCTTATAGTTGATAGGAGACAGGAAAAACTGGGGTAAGAAGAAGTGGGACCCAGAGAGACCAGTCAAAGACCCCTTGGGCAATCTGGGTAAGAGACAAATTTATCCAAAGGGGAAGGGACTAATGTAATGGGATTGGAAATAAAGTGCTAGACCAAAGAGCCACATTGAAGGCAGATTCAATAAGATTCAGGATGGACCAATGAGAGAAGAAATAAGAAAATGGAAGGCAAATGAGATGCCTGATATTTTAGTATCAGGAGTGTTGAATCAATGGCATGAACAGAACATACTTGCATAGAAGAATAGCCCAAGAGTTGGACATAAGAATCTGGAACACAGAAGAGGCCAGAGTTCGAGATGTGGACTTGGCAGATTCCTGGAGTGTGGGAAACCATCAAGGGAGAAGGTAAAGAAGCCCCAGGAATGTAGGAAACCATCCAAAGACAAGGTAAAGAACATATCAGCAGGTGATGTGGAGCCGTGTGCAAGACGAAAGAAGAACTAAGGAGGAACATGGATGCCTGGGGAGAAGAGAATATGAGGATGAATGGTGAGGCCAGCAGAGCCAAAGCACAGAGTGGGATGGAAGAGGGCAATTAGAAGGACCTTTGAAAGTTCCATTTCACTAGAGCAGCGGGGGCAGAGGGCAAATTGCAGTGGGTTGAGGAATGAGTGGGAGGTAAGGAAGTGGTGTTGATAAGCATAGAAGATTGAGTCTTTGGGCATAACTTCTGGTGAAAGAAAGGAAAGTGATGAGACTGTTTGAGGGAATAATCAAGAGAAAGGAAGCTTTGGGGGAGGTAAGTGGGACCTGAACATGTTTGCTCACCAGGAGAAAGATGCTGGCAAACAGGGAGCTTGAAGATACCAGAGATAATAATGTGTTGAAAGATAGGAGCAGATGGTTTCTGTTCTAGTTTGCTAGCTGCTGGAATGCAATATACCAGAAATGAAATGGCTTTTCAAAAGGGGAATTTAATCAGTTGCAAGTTTACAGTTCTAAGACTGAGAAAATGTCCTAATTAAAACAAGTCTATAAAAATGTCCAATCTAAGGCATCCTGAGAAAGATACCTTGGTTCAAGAAGGTCAATTAAGTTCAAGGGTTCTCTCTCAAGTGAGAAGGCACATGGAGAACACAGTCAGGGTTTCTCTCTCATCTGGAAGGGCACATGGTGAACACAGCATCATCTGCTAGCTTTCTCTCCTGGCTTGCTGTTTCATGAAACTCCCCGGGAGGTGTTTTCCTTCTTCATGTCCAAAATCACTGGCTGGTGGAGTCTCTGTTTCATAGTTCTGCGGCGTTCTGCGTTGTGGCTTTCTCGTGGTTCTGTTGTCTTTCTCTGCTCTCTCTGACTCTCCTGGCTTTCTCTTTTGTCATTCTCTA
>PVIY010007137.1:0-83385 GCA_004026745.1 Myrmecophaga tridactyla
CTCAAATGGGTGGAGACATATCATCCCCTAATCCAGTTTAACAACCCTTCTTAACTAAATCACATCATCCAGGGAGATGATCTCATTACAGTTTCAAACACACAGCATTGAATACAGATTATTCTACCTTTAAGGAATGGGTTTTATATCAAAACATGGCTTTTCTTAGGGGGCATACTTCTGTTCAAACCAGCACACCCACAATCGCCCGGATCCTTGGCTCCACCCTCTGTGAGGCGTAGGGATCAGGCACAGAGAGCCACTGTCCGAGTAATCCCTGCGCCACCGTCCGTCCGTGTAGCCGTGCTTTTTGAGCTCCCCAGGCCAGCGCTTTCCTCTGGAACTCGTTAGGTCAGAGGCAGGTATTACATCAATCCCTATGATCATATTTGTTTCCAAAGTCTAGGGAGACTCATGTTGGCGTCTGTCGGGAATTTTCTCACCTGTGCTACAGCCAAGGCAGTATCTGAGTGGGCTGGAGACCAACTATTACTAAAGCATTTGGTGTGGGTGGAGGGAGTTGCCAATCTTGGCCTGGCAGCCACCTCATCCTTATGATTAATTCTCTTGAGACCCCCTTCCCTTGCGTCTGGGAGTGGGGGCTCTCTCACCACAGCATAGCTCTCCACATAAGGCCAATGACTCCCCACCCCACCTGCCTCTCCAGCCTTCTGTGGACTGGGGAGGGAGGGTGGGGGGTGAAAGTTAATGATAGAGAACTGAAATCTTGCCTCCCAATAAGTTCTACAAAGGAAGTACCTGCTAGCTTGGCAGGGCAGTATGAGGGTCTTTTGTTTGGGGTTTGGTGCCTTAGCTTCAATGTCCAAAAATAGGAAAATTTTCACTTGCAGTCCTGCCACGCATAGAAATCTTCTTGTCAGATTTTGGAGGAGTCTGAAGACCTTCAATTTCAGAGTGCTGCACAGCACATCAGGAGGTGCTGCCACCAAACTCAGCCAATTTCTGTTTTAGATACAAGCCTCTTCCTAAAACTTCGTGGGAGAAAAAGCAGCTTCTGGAGAAATGAAATAGTCCAAACTATTTCAGTATAAAAAACTGAAGCAAAAAGAACAACTTAGAAGGGTCACAGCATTGTTTGGAACAGAACCTGGAATAAAACACAGGTGTCCCAATACCAGGCCCATGTCCATGCCTTCACAGGAAATTCTTATGCTCGCCCATGAGAAAAATGGCCTGAGCACCTACTGCATACCTAACATTGAACTGGCTGATAAATGAGCACAAAGGGCAAGCATAAGTTGTAGTTTCTGCCCTTGGGGTACCATTGCAATTACTCACCAGAGAATAGATGCGACTAGGAAAATACATGTTCTAGACAAATACACCAAAGAAGTTAGAGAAAGCAAAGACCACCAAAAGCAGTGGTTTCCCAGAGGTGATGACACTTTTTACATGCCTCTGCAGAGGAATAGCCATCAACTTCTTTCACTGTCATTCAAAATTGACAAATGCAAATAATATTCAAATAATATTCAAAATGCAAATAATATTCAAATAGGAAATCTTTTTCTTATTTCTATATCACCAAACTCAACCCCACAACATCCCTTTTTAAGCTTTTTCAACATTTTTTTCTGAACTCATATTTTCTACAGGTCTCTTACAATTTTACAATATTTAATATTATTACCTGTCAATTCTATTTGTTTCTGCCAATATTTCTCATGGGATTTAACATGAGTTGCACTTACCTTCCTTTGGACCATCTATCTCCTCACAAAAATATTAATATTTTTCATCATTCTTATTGGGAGGACTCAATTAGGAGCCTCAAAACAAATCTAAGTTAATCAGTTAGAGCTGCAAAAAGAGAAAGATTTATTAAGCAACCTACCAAGCTGTCAAAAGGGGTATAATATTTTTCATTGATGATCCATAATCTTCCTGCAGCAAATCAACATTTATTCACAAATAAATATTTCTTGAAGGTCTATTCAATTTTAAACATTATTCTAGGAACTGGATACAGTGTGAAAAAATGAATAAGACAGACAAGGTCTCTGCTCTTATTAAGCTTTCATTCTCATTGAAGGGGTCAGAAAATGTGCAAGTAAACAAATAAATGGACAAAATAATCTCAAATAAGAATAAATCCTATAACTACCATGAAGCAGAGTGATGCAATAGGGAGCGACCAAGAAATTAGAGGGATAATTAGATCAGGTCACCAAGGAACACCTCACTTAGGAGTTGACATTGAACTAATTCCTGAACAATGACAAACCAGGCATGGGGAAATCTGAGAGCAGTGAAAATCCAGGGCAGTGAAAGCAAAAGAAGCAGCAAATGCAAGATCCATAAGAGCTGGTTGATTGAGGAACAGAAAGAATGCAAGAAAGAGAGTGATAGGCTGAGATGAAGTAGCAGAAGTAGGCAGAGACCACCTCAGATAGGGCTTCAATGCACAGAGCTTGACTTTATTCTAAGAGTCAAGGGAAGTCAATGAAGAGTTTAATACTACAAATTCATGTGATTAGGTTTACATATTTAAGAGAGAACTCTAAGTGTTCTGTAGAAAACAAATTGAATAGAGGCAAAAATAGAAGCAGATATCTAGTAGAAAGTCATACCAATAATCAAGGTGCTTCTGTTAGGGGAATAGCAGTGGAGATGAAGAGCCAGGTTAAATATAACTTGGGGGATTGAACAACAGAACTAGCTGATGGATGGATTTGAGGGCTGAAATTAAGGGGGGAATCTAGGTTTAGGGCTCAAGTAACTGGATTGGTGGTACAGTCATTGAGATGGGGAAAATGGGGAAGACATGGAGTGAAATTGCGGTGGGGGGGGCTTGTTTTAGTTTGTTAATGTTGCCAGAAATGCAATATACCAGCAATGGGTTGGCTTTTATAAAGGGAATATGTTGTTACAAGTTTGCAGTTCTAAGGCCATAAAAATGTTCAAACTAAGGCATCCAGTGGAAGATAACTTAATTCAAGAAAGAACTGATGACATCTGGGAAGGCACATGGAGAGGTCTGCTAGCTTTCTCTTTGGGCTTCTCACTTCAAACAGCTTCCCCAGGGGCATTTTCTTTCTGCATCTCCAAATGTCTGTGTCAGCCCTTTCTATTGGCACTGTGAGCATCTCCAAATGTCTGCATCTCTGTGGACTCTGAAGCGACTGTGTTTTCTCCAAAATGTTACCCTTTTTAAAGGACTCCGGTAAACTAATCAAGACCTACCTTGAATGGGTAGAGTCACAGCTTCATCTAATCAAAAGGCCACACCCACAATTAAGTGAATCAATCTCCAAGGAAACAATCTAATCAAGGGTTTCCACCCTACAATATTGAATTAGGATTAAAGGACATGGCTTTTCTGGAGTATGGAATACTTTCAAACCAGGGTTAAATAACAAAAATAATTATTATCATCATTTGATGTTTGTTCTGTTGGCCCTTGTAAATTTGAGATGCTGAAGAGATATTCAATGAAGATATCAGTAGATATGTGAGTGAGAATTGGAGACAAGGGCAGAGACATAAATGAGAACATCATCAGCATATAAATTTTACTTATTGCCATGGGTTGGTAAAGATCATCTAATTTGTTGACAAATGAAGTAAAATCCATTAAGTTAAACCACGAGTTGTTTTATTATTAGTGATAATGGATTTTGTGTCCATATATTCTTATCCCCTCTAGGTATTTATTGAGATAAGTGGTTCATAGTCATAAGTCAACTCACCAGGATTAAAAGTGTAATTGAGGTCATACACCAGAACAAAGTTATTGGTGAATATTTGCATCAAACCGGTGATTTTGGCTTCATTAGTACTGCCCTCTACTAACTGGCAACACTAAACTCAGACAGATGATGTGACGAAAGTAGTTGTCCCTTTTAGCTTTTTAGTATTCAAAACCCAGCAGAACAACTATTATTAAATAGAATTTCCAACTAAATAGAGACCAGGTCTTCTAAATTTATAAGGATACCCTATTTGCTTTTTAATATGTGACCTAATTTCCAATAAACTAAAAATGCTTTTTAAATCTTGATCACAATACCTAGACTTGCTTTATTCCACTTTAAGCCTTTAGTCATTGCTTAAAATTACATCCCACAATTCAGTGAAAAAAGGAACAGACTTGGATCTGCAGATTAAGCTGACCTACAAGGGTTTACAAGTTTACAATAAGCATCAGTGAAATATTTTTATTAGCAAAATTGTCACATTTGACTCTGACTAGCTTGACTCTTATCCATAAATCAATATTAACATTTGTGTTTCAAATAAAATAATCTTGCTAAACTATAAATTGTTCTTGAGGTTTGAGAGGACAGATTTATAGGTAGCAGTCATCTTCTATCACTAAGTTTATAACTAACTGGAAGATAGAATCAGGGATGAGTAGAGAGCTCAGGAATTTTGCTTTAGAAATTCCCCCTAACTTAAACATGAGGCAAGGGAAATCTTAGTTTCCCTTACCATGACAAAGGAAGTAGTAAATGTGGAAGGTGCCATAAAAACCAAACAGGTAATCAAGTGTGTACTGAAAAGTCCAAAATTGTGTTTATGATTTAAAGGCTGTGATGTGAAAATAATGAACATATAGAAGAAAATTAAAATGTTATTGAAAAATCACCTTTCCAAGAAGACTGTGTACTTCTTAACTCCAAACTGTATAATTCATATAAAATAAGAGGTGAATGGTGCCCCTGAAGTTACAAATATGGATATGGATATGCATATTTCAGAAAAATATCATGATGCTATGAGTGATCAGGGAAAAAAGTGTTCAGCTCTTTCTGGAGAAGTTAGATAATGCTTCATAGAGGAGTTAGAATTTGAACTTTTCATTGAAGGATGAATAGAAGTTTTCTGGGATAAAAAAGATGACAGGGCTAGGGACACCTAAGTAAGAAAGCATGAAATGAACAAATTGGTGGAGGCAGAGTTTTATAGTCGCTAAAAATTTTGAAGTCGCTGATTTAAATTTTCAAAGTAGCTGGAGGAGTCTGGAATGGGTGGGATAGAGGGAAAGAGTAAAAATAGATGGGCAGATAGTATCCAGCTCACAAAGGACCTTGCATGTGATATCCCAACAATGCAGACTTTATCCTGTGGGAGCAAAGCAAACAGCAACGATAAAAGGATTCTAACCAGCATGTGAACTGAAGGATACTTGTGCTTTACATTTACCTATTAAACAAGGAGAAAGTATCCCTTGTTATAAACCCTTAAGTCTGGCTGTGGCTAAGTCTGTGACCCATGTAACCCTAAAACAAACAGGATCACACTGTGGAGGGAAACTTATAGGTCATCAAGCTCAAACACACCCCACGCTGCACAGTTGTACTGATATTTATAACTGAGAAATTAGCATTCATTCTTTAGAGTTATTAAAGTTCTTGGGGGTTTTTTCTCCCCCACATAATTTTCACTTTTCTTATCCTGTAGCCATAATTGGACATATTGGAAAGACATTTGCTCACCATAAATATGTGAGGGAGGTGAGAATTTTCTCCCAACCCACCTGGTCTGGGTAGGCCTCCTGCATAAGATGGAATATGTGAAGATTTATGAATGAGGGCAGAGAGGTGGCTTGGAAGATAGAAGCATGCAGACATTCCTACGTCTATCACTCAGTACAGGAAAAAATGAGATAAACAACACTTTCGTGTTTTCAAAGGTGATTAGGCTTACCAATTTCATTTGATCCTTATAGTAACTTTATATAGCCCTCCTTCCTCCTCCATTATTTAAAACATTCATCAATGAATATTTATAAAGTGTCTATTATGCTGCAGGAAGTTTGCCAGGCATTCAGGAGGGAACAGTGAACAAGACAAACATGCTCCTGCCTCATGGAACTTAAACAGAAGAGGAAAAAAGACACTCCAAATAAATTAAGAGGCCTATAAATAATTATAAAACAATCATATAACGCCACATAAGGAAAAATACTGAAATAGAGACTAATGGAGGTACTAGAGGTACACTTCATTTCAGATTGGGTGGCTAGAAACACTTTTCTGAGGAGGTTTGTTATACTGGAATCTAAAGGAAGAGAAATAGCTACTTACAAAATGAGTGTTTGAAGAGATTCCAAACCAACAGAACATAACAGTATCCTCAAGTATGAGCACAAAATGAAACAAAGAGCAGCATGAATGGAGTATAAGGAGCCAGGAAAAGAGTGGTGCAAAATCCACTTGGAGAACTAAATCATACTGATCCAAACAGGTTTCATTAAATACTTTGGGTCAAACTGGGTGCAGTGGAAGGAAAAGAAAATTTTTCAACAAGGTAATGGCCTGGATTTACTGATGGCTTTCATTCAAATATGGCCTCTAGGTTTGGATTTGCATCAGGCAAGGTGATAGTGTCATTTACTAAGAAGGCAAGTTACAAAATTATAGTGTTGCTGAGAATGCAAGGCAAGTCATTAAGTAGGAAACTGACCATGCAAATCTGGAAGGCTTGCTGATGATTTTGAAGTTCTCAACAAAAATATAGCAGAAAAGTTCAAGGAAGCATAATGAATCACCTACTAAGAAAATATAGCTAAGAAGGAGGTGGTCCAGGAAGGAGCCCAAACCTCTTCTACATATGGGTTCAGGTGGAGGGAGGTGAGCTAACAAAGTAGTCTAAGGAACAAGTCATTAAGTGGAAGGAAAACAACCAATTAAGTGGAAGGAAGGAGTGTTATGAACCAAAAGAAGAGGATCAAGAAAGAAAGTATGGTTAACTATATTGAATTCTGGGAGAAACGGAGGAAGATGAGGCCATGTCGATTGCATTTAGAAATATGGGTGCTGTAAGTTAAATAATCCAGTAAAGTAAAAGTGGAAGAATCAGTTTAAATAGGAGAAGAGGGTAAAAAGAAGATGGAAATAAATTTAAGACTGTGAGGTTTCTGGTAGGAGAATCTGAGTTTGTTTCTTATGACTCCTACTTTCTCCAAAACACATGAAGTAAGTTCTACAGACAAATGCAAGTAGAAAATCGGTTTGGGATGTTTGAGAAGATAGAAGATATGAAATGGTCACCTGGATGATAAGGAAAGTGAACCTATTAGAAAACTGCAGTTGGATTTGAGGCTGTGTTGGGTGGAAATTAAGAATTGAAATAATCACCATAGAGTGAAGCCTTCATCGTAATTTTTTCCCAAGAATGCTCAGTTGAACAGGTGCCAACCTGAAGAAGATAGATAGTGATATTTATCTAAGGTTTGAATTTTTCCCCCAAAATCAATTAGTGGTGAAAAGATAAAAGGGAACCTTTATATTATTTATATAAAGGTTATTATTTATATAATAAATTTATTTTTTGCAAGAGAGTGATTCTAATTGAACAGGAGAATTAGATTTGGATAAAGAGAGAAGTGAATCGAGAAGCATAAGGATGGACAGTGAAAAATGATGGGATCAAAGGGTTGGAGATCTTGAAGGGTATAGAGGGAAGAGTGAGGAGACTTGGGAGGATGGGGCACGATGAAGGTCGAGGTGATGATGGATGACAGAGGAGGCCTGGTCCCTGGCAGTGACGGACTGAGGTACAAGTGTTTGTGATTCATGGCAAGGTTAGGCCTGATTGTTTCTTTGTGGAGTGTCCACAACCAGACCTACTGCCAGAGTCAAGATACTTCCTTGGTGTGCCACAGTTAATGAGCTACAACTCCTTGAGGCTTGGTAAGAGCCAACTGGGAACAAAGTCAAATGAGGAAATCAAGTCTGAAGGCAGCTCCATAACTGTTCCAAGGTTGCAAGACCAAGTCAACCAATGGAACCAGGACTTCTTTGAAAGCTATGGTCTTCTACTTGGCTTTTTTTCTACCATCCTTTACTGAGTGAACTGCAGTCAGCCTGATCAGAAAAAGGAGTTAAAGGGAGTGAAACTTGTAGAGGTTGATGCACATAGGTTATGAGAATAGCAATATATTTAGACATTAAGTAGGGAGGGTCCTGTTCCTTTTAATATGCTCTTTTTTAATTTTGAAATTTAATTGTCCACAATCCATTTTGCCAAAAGGGAAACTGAGGGATAGGACACAAAATAATTTGCTCCCTATTGTTTAGCAAATTAATTTTAGAAGGAATGATTGCTTCTTAGGCTGACATCACAAGCTCTTACTCCCCAATAAAGTGGGCTAAATAAAAAGCAAGGAAAATTAGTTTTGCTTTCTGTACCCTTGCCTGGTAATGAAATATCCAATTAAAAGAAATTATGAGGCTTTAAGGATGATTGCTCTTGGACAAAGTGAACTGAAATGGAAATTCATAACCACAATTCCATATCCATCAAATAAGCCTATTAATTGGAATAATTTTCATAAAAGCTTAGGTTGAACACTCTCATTAGGAAGGCATTCGTTGTGAAGCAATATCCGGCTTCAAGTTTGGATGACATTCCAGGGCTCTCTGCCCTTTGAGCCACAGGATTCAGAATTGCTTTACAGATATCATTTATAGCAGTGCTAACCACAAGAAACAGCTGAGAGCTTTGCCCAGAACTTGGTAGGTAACATTTCCAGTGGTTTGCCTGCTAAACACAACATTTTTAAAGAACTTCAAGAAAGGAAATTAAATGGCGTATTCCAAGTTCATTGATGGGCATGTTAGTTTTTTCTAGAATATATTATTCACAGATATATGATGTCTAATATATTAATAGGGGTCAAATGCCAATGATAAATTTTAACTGAATATTGATATTCTAACTCTCCAAAGTCCTGTTAGTAGCATATTCATAAAATATTTTTGAATCAAGGTTTGCTAACATAAATGTATTCACAAATATGCCATGAAATTTCATTTGGCAGCTCTAATATTTGTCTTCAATTCAGTGAACATTCAATCTCTGTTTTTGTCAAATGCATACGGATGTTCAGAGTAGGAGGTGTTCTTAGGCTCATTGAATACAGACTGACAGTTATATTCTTCCTCTCATCTTTCCTGTGTGCCATTTCCACGCAGAAAAGTTGTTTGATAATTAATCAATCATTTATCCAGTTCATTATACATTCTGCCAGGATACAGCTAATGCTAACAAGGGGATAGGGTGCAACTTAGGTTCGGAGTTTGCAAGGTTTGGGTCCTGCTGAGAAATTTCAGTATTTGTATACCAATGGTAAAAATGTACAGCTACAAGGAAGGAAAAGAACTAACAGCTGCTTTGGCACCAATCAGAAAATATAATAGTAGTAGTAAAATAATAATATTAATAGCTAATATTTCTTGAGCTCTCGCTATGTTCTAGGGTTTTCTTCTTAGTTCACTGCATATGTTAACTCTTTAAAAGTCTCCCAACATTTCTTAAGGGTAAGCCTTCTTAAAGTAGCCTTAGGAAACCCTGAAAATTCTGTAATAATGTTTGATACCCTATAAGCTCATGAAAATTATCATAGAATTGATCAATTCTATTTACTAGCATTATTATATGAGCATAAGCCTGCCTTTAAAATTGGTACTGTGTAGGCTACTCCTAAACCCAACTGTAGGTTTTAGAAGAGCTGTTGCATTTTTGCTCCAGAGACAATAGATTTAAGTCAGGGAAGTTCTCTACTACTGAGATATTATATAACAAGTAGCCTTAAGTCCACCATGCTTACTGAACAATTAGTGTGATTAAAAGTCAAGGAGGGTGGGCCACGGTGGCTCAGCAGGCAAGAATGCTTGCCTGCAATGCCAGAGGACCCGGGTTCAATTCCTGGTGCCTGCCCATGTAAAAAAAATAAAAATAAATTTAAAGAAATAAAAAGTCAAGGAAATCTGTAACATCATGGGAACTGGAGCCTTGGGGGGCATTGCAAGGACAAATGTGAACTTAGAGTTGGGTAAAAGGATTTCTACTCTGAACTTTATCTATATACTTTTATATTTTTAATATTCCCAGGTATAGTTTACTAACCCTGAGCCAAGTAGCTACTTGTAAACTGGAACTAACCCCCTGACGTGCAGATAAGACAGAAAGACCCTACAACACCTCTCTCAGAAGAGTGATCCCTGAAAACGAAACCAAATCTAATCCGTTTGACTTAGAATTGGTGCTGGAAGAACACAAATTGCAAATCTGGAAACAAGAGCATAGGCAGAAAGCACGTTGAAATGATTCTCGGATAGGGTGATAATTTTCTTTTCTCTCTTTATAGAAAGGGAGTCCAGGTAGGACCTTAGGGTGAGTGGGAGGTTCTTCTGACTTGATGGGATGAAAAGAATTCTATGAGCACATTTTCTGAAGCCAAATAGAAGAAAATGATCTCTCTGGCCTTACTGGATGAGATGCATCATCCATAGTGGGAACTTCTATGTTCCCATAGAGAACTATTGCCTCATGGAAAATGACGGCTTGCAGAAAGGATTAATCCTAGAGAAACTCTGTCGCCAACTGAACAACTTCACACCAGAAGAGGCCTTAGAGATTCGAGTTTAGCTCATGTTTACAAAATCAAGTGGTCAAAAACTTCAGCATGACCCATGTATCCTCACTTTTCTATAGAACCCTGACTCTGCTTGTGATTGATTTTAGGATTACCCCAACTATATTGGGGGAAATATCCCCAGACCTGAGGAAGGAAGACAACTCCAAAAAGTTATGCATTACCCATGTTAAAGGCAAACAGAGTAAATACTACATCTCCAGAGAGTGACTAATACCAGGGACTCTGAAAATAAAAAAAAAAAAAAAAACTGTACTTTGTTTAATTTTCTTTTTAAAATTGGGCTAAGATAATTTGGAGTGAAGAATTCTGTCTTTTGGAAGGAAGACTGAAAATGAAATTTTATGATTGTGCTTTGATGAATATCAAAGTCCGTGTTCAAGTGTTATTTCAAAAGTTTATTTGCCTAAGGACTTAGATGTCTTCTTAAACAGGTACTGGAAGCATGCAATGAAAGAAACAATCTTGTGAAAATGTCTGGAAGTGTTCATCACAAACTCAGAGTGAGGGAATCATATCGACAACTCTGTTACTATATATATATATTTCTGCACTTTTATGTATATCTTACACTATTTTAACTTTTACAATATACATTATTTGTTGAAAAACTCTTAGAGAAAAATGAGCATTTGTAAATCTTCTGGACATTTTAATTCTGGTATTGGCATTCATATTTTAAATATGTGTGTGCACAAGCACACACACAGACACACACACACACATACATGATGTGCTCTACATTCTTTTCCAAACCATATTGTACAAAAATCCAACAAAAAAGAAAACTTGGTAACTGACTATAAAATGAGTTCAGTCTTCCTGAGAATAAAGGGACAGGTTGGTGTATTTAGAGTTGTTTGTTCAATGCATTTCTTACTTGGCAATACTGATACGCACAAATGACACAGATATAGGGATCCTGATTGGGTAGACAATGACCACCATCCATAATTCTTCACCAACTGGTTTTATCAAATACTTTCACATGTCTTTAATTTTTTTTAAAATCACTAGACTCAAACTTGCTAAAATGTGAATGTTTTACTTCTCCTCCCAAGGTCCCCTGTCTTTATGGCATTAAGTCCAGAACTGAGAGGCCCAGTTTGCCCATCAAGAATTTCTTCATGTCCAAACATATAGTATTGAATAGGGATTATTCTACCTTGAAAAAAAAAAAAAAATTTCTTCATGTTGATGCCTCAATAGGTCAGTGTTGTACCAGTGAGTTCTACAGAGTGATGCCATCTGCCCCCTCTTGCTGCCATGTCTTATCTAGGGGCAGAAAGAGGAAGAGGAGGCCATCCTCATTGCCATTCCCTTCTACAGTTACCGCACATTGTTATATATCTGGTTTACCACTACCTGCCTCTTCCAGGTACCCATTGTGGCATGTTTAAAATGGCCGTGAAATGTTTGCTGCCTCTCCCATCTAAGTGGGATCTAATTCTCTCCACCACCGCCCCTTGGCCTTAATTACTTGGTTCGCTAAAAGAATGTCACAAAAGTGGCATTTGAGAACTTCCAAGTCAAGGTCATAAGAAGCTTTGCAACATGTATTTTGGTTCTTTGAATGCTTGCTCTAAGGGAAGCCCATATATATGTTTGAAGCCCAAGCACCTTAAGGCCATGATGCTGTAAAGAACTCCAAGAAGCTATGTGGAGAGGCCATGCAGAGACAGAGACATGTCCAGCTATCTTTGCCCAGGTGCCAGAGATGTAACGAAGTCACCATCTTGGACATTCCTGAACCCACAGATATGAAGTGGAGAAAGATAGAAGTCCAGTCTTCCGGCCCCCATTGAACTGTCTCAGGTATCTACAGCTGTTTGATTCCTCCCCAGCTCATTAGGGAGCAAAAACAAGCCTTGGACACTGTCCAAATTTCTGATCCATAAAATAAAAGCATAATAAAATAACTATTATTCTGCTCTACTATTTTGGAGGTGACATGTCATGCAGCAATGGAAAACTGGACCAAACCCAGACACCCACACTCACACAGCCACACACCCAGCCCTTTCTCAAGGTACATCCATGATTAGCATTCAGAGAACATCTTGCTCTGTAACTGATCCCAGCACATGACTCCCCTCCCCAATACTAGAGAATCAGTAGACTCTTAAATGCCTACAGTTTAATCCATAATTTCATGTGATTGGTCTCTCATCTACTCAAATGGAAAGAACCTTCCTACAAATGTCAAAAAAGGATCAGAATGAATTCTCAACTGATATAAATCCTTCAACTGTAAAAGAGGGTGAGAAGTGAGATGGGGGCTTTGGCATGCCTGTAGAATCTCTGCTGGCAAGGATCTAAATCGTGGGGAGTAGAGGGCAAGGATTAGAACCTACATTTCCCAAAGCCATAACTAAAATAAATTGTCAGAGCATAATAGTTGGTTTGAGACCTAACTATTTCCTGGGGTTTTCTCTGTGTTTAGAGAAAAAAAAAATTATATATATATATATATATATATATATAGCAATCCAGCTTCTCTGACCTGTTTGCCCAGTAAGTGGGTTTTCCTCTCCAAACCTGTTAAGGCATCAGCTAAATGCTATCACAAAGTCACAAGAAGGATGCTCCTTTAAAGTGCAGTTAAAGCTGCAATTGCATATTGGAAATTGAAGGCTAATAGTTACATATGGTTTGAATGACTGTTTAAAATCGACACTGCTGTGTGTTGTAGAAAAATAAATGAAACAATAGGAAGAAAAATGCAATAACTTAAGAGTTTTATATATGGGCAATATTTAAATAATTCCTCTTTTTTTTTGTCCTCTTAATATTAATTAAGAAGTGGAGCACTTTTTGTTAGGAAATGTGCATTTTCCAAGGAAAATAAGAAGCTGCCTTAGAATCTAAGGTTTGGGATGTCGTCATAGCAGGCTAACCATAAGAATATGTGCTGATAAGTAGCAATGACCTTGATTAAGCAATGCTAAATAATTGCTGGGCTGACATTTTGGTGTCTGATTTTGCTGCATCACTATTTCTGGGATTTTGCCAAGCTTGATTGGGAATTTATCTCAGGGTTCTTGGTGCCATCCAAATGCAAAGTGAGTGTGAACCTGGCATCAGTTGAAGTCACTGGAGCTCGATTTGGTTTCTCTCTCTCTCCTCTGTATCTCAGCCTACCAAGGCTTCTCCGTTTGGCTCTGGTTTCTCACAGTTTGGTGGTCTCAAGATAGTCACATGTCCTACAAGGCAGGCAATTGGCTTTCAGGAGTCCTGGATGGAACTGCAAGGCTTGTTAAGACCCAGCCTCAGAAGTCCCAGACTAGCACAGCTGTCACATTCTATTCATCAAGCAAGTCACGAAAGCGAGTCCAAACCCAAAGGGAAGGAAATTTGACTCCGCTTCTCAATGGAAGGAGCAGCAAATCTACAGTCCTCTTTAATCTACCAAAGTTGCATTGTATAATATTTATCATTTAATCTTTTGATATATTTGCAAGAGTCTAAACTTAGGTAAGAGCATTTTGCTAAGGCCTACTGAGAAATTGGAGTCATGTCGGAAATTTATTGATGGGCATTCAATATCCACAAGGAATTCCTCTATCATCAGACTCATATAAACTATTGGTTTGTTCCAAAGAGGAATCATTTTAGGGAATCCTTCGGTTGGTATTGGGTCTTATGCTTTGCCACTCATTCTTGCTCCTGAAAATCTCTATGGAGGAAATTGGTCTATGTGTTTCTGAGATCTGGATTTTAAAAACCTTCACAGGATTCCTTTCTGCAAAGGACCAAAGACCCAGGAAAAGGAAATATAATACTTAATCCCCAAATACAGAAAGCACAACTATATTCTGGAATGACTTGGGTCCACTAAATACAACCTATCTAAAAAAAAGAATGATATGAGGATGGTTTGAAGATTCTCTAAGAAGATTTCCAGAAGACAAATAGGGTGAACAATTTTCCTGTGCGAGAGGGGTAAGTGAAGAGAAAAATAGAATGCAAATGCAAGAGTCCCTGTGAGATACTTGCTTTCCCCAAGTCATGGTTCATGTGGAAGAAGAAAGCAGGATTTGGACAATTTTCCAAAGTTAATATTTTCCACTAGGCTATTTGGCATGGTTTTTTCTTGTGTGTCTTTGAAGTCTTTAGAGAAAGGACTGGGTTTTCTCTTATTTTTGTAACTACTTATGCTACCATTCTGGGTGCTGAATTAACATAAACACCAGTTGAATAAATCCTGAAACACTTTTCAAGGCTTATTGAAAATTAATTCATAATCCTCTGACAGTCCTCTGTTCAGGATATACCCTGGGATTCATTTATACATTGATTCTCATTTGTAAGCCACATTAATCTTTTCTGAAAGTGAGAAGAGATTGGGGAATCTAATGGGTTTCAATTTAATGGACTTTAACACAAAAAGAGACTGTCTAAAGTGTTGTAGCAAGTCAGAAAAGAGGAGGAAACAGGAAATTAGTGATGACTTTAATCCCAGTCCCTTGACCAAGAGTAATACCTCCGTCTCCCTACCTAGAGTTGGGGAAGCATAATGATTCCATCAGTTTATGTGTGTCTGCTAGACTTCTGTTCAGATGCATGTGATAGAATGCGCACACCTAATTTAAAGATGGACATGGCATGCGCTAAGTGTGTGAAGCAATCAATGACTAGGTACCCATCATAAGCATAATGAAAAGCAGCACAAGGTAGACCATATATCTGCTCCAACTCCAGAATCACGGCAACCTAGTAGGCATTCACTACTAGGACTTAGCCATAGGAGTGCCAAAGACATTAGGTATCAGATTTTGAAGGCTTTATATATAACATACTAAATGAAGGATGAATTGTGATCAAAATGTTAAGAATTCCAACTATGCTTTGGGGATCAGGGCCTTGGATGATGTGGACGAAAAAGGGTGACTTTTCAATGTAAAGTCCCAGAATCCTTCCTTCAGAATAGACTTTGCAGTAGGACAGCCTCTTCTTTTAAAATGGCTTTTGGTTTGAGTTCCATGCATTTAGCTATGAAGAAAAATACATTATTTATGATTCCATTCCAGATTCCAATACACGTGATATATTTTATGTTACAGAATTGCCCATTCTCTGACCACAAATGAAAATCGTGTTTGAGAGCTATGTTTGATTCCTTTGGCTTAAAATGATGTTTTGGGCAGGTGAATTTAATATCTCCATAGAGAAATAAAAATAGAAATAATCTACATTATTTGTGGAAACTACAGAAAGGCCCATAATTCTCAAGAAACTTTACAAAATTTCTATAAAAATAGAGAAGGAGGGACTAAGTGGGAAAAAGTATGGTCAAACTACAGTTCACTGCAAGAAAAAATGTATGTCCTTAAGGGGAAGAATGGGGAAGAAAGGGTTTGCTGGCCACTGCTAAGAGGTCAAAATGCAATCATATCCACGTGCAATGTGATATCATGGATCAGATCCTGGAACAGAAACACTGATGAAATCCAGAGAAGCCTTGTAGTGTATTTAGAAGTATGACATACCAATGTCAATTTCTCGGTTGTAACAAATGAACCATGGTTATGTAAGATGTTAACATTAGGGAAAGCCAAGTGGAGAATGTAGGTACTCATTACTATTTCTTGTAAACTTAAGATTATTCCAAAATTAGAAGTGTATTTTTTTAAAAGAAGGAAAGTCATATGAACACATCTAGGAAGAATTAGAGGTATCCCAGACAACAAGAGGTCAGGAACTGGCTTTGATACTTACTCCTAACTACAGTTTGTGCAGGCGGTGTTGGTAGATAAAATGGAAGCACCGCCAATACTGACTCCTGACAAGCACCATGGCCCAGCTGGGATACTGGACCAGCTGGTCTACTTCAGGCTGACATAGCCATCACAGAAATGCAATTATTCACCCCAGAGGTGAACCTCTCTGTCACAGTAACCACCATCTGTAGGTCAAACAGCCCCTTTCTACCTCCTAATCAGATAATCCGATCTGGACAAGAAGAAATGAACTACACATATAATAAGATTCAGTAGTCCCAAAGAAAAGGACCAATTTTAAGAATTAAAACACTTAACTTCCCAATAAACAGAGCTGCTATGAGAAATAGGAGAAAATTTTGGAAAATGTCTAACTGATATTCTCATAAAGATTCAAAAGAACGTTCTATCTAAGAAGAGCAGGTACTCATAGAACAGGGAAAATTGGATATTGATTATGATTTGGGGAGATGAATAGCATAAGTGCAGAATTTAATATTTCAGAAGTGTTAGCAAACAGAAGATTGACTATTATGGGAATTGATTCAGCAAATTAGAAGATAAATACAAGACATTCTCCAAAAATTGGAAGAAAAGTCATATTGCGATCTTTCAAAAATGAAACAGTGAGAGGATTATAAAATATCCAGAAACACGTGTACATACAGAAATACACACACACACACACACACATGCTTCCTTGTATTCCAAACAATAATTTTTGTTAGCTTTCTCAGTACAATAAAATGATATTCATTTGCTTTTGACCTGTTTTTCCTTAACAATACAGTCATAGGATTTTAATATGTATCCTTAGAATTTAATTTTATAACAGTATTTTTTCTTATATCTTGTTTTTTGTATTTCTTCCACTGGAAATTGATAAGAGAAAGACAAAAATAGAGACAGAGATAGGGACAGATACACTACTTACACACTATGTATAAAAGTAGTATATTTGTGTGCATATACATTAGGGTCTCCGAAAGAAGAGGATGCAGCCAAGAATTAACATATACTCTGGTAAAACTTTAAATATCAAGGATAAATAAAAGGAAACAGGTTACTAGCAATTATCAGCTTTTCACCCAACAATCCATTTCTAGGAACTTGTCATAAAGAAGAGTATCTGTTGCAACATTATCTTCAAAGGTAAAACATTAGAAACCAATTAAATATCCAATAATAGGGATTTCTTCTAAACATTACAGTCCATTCTTACAGTGGAATATTATGCAGCCATTAAAAATGATGCCAAAAGTATATGATAGGGAAATGAGTTCACAATATATTTTACAAGGCAGATTGCAGAAACAGTCTGCATAGAATAATCCTTTATATTCTATGTTATAGGTATATATGCCAGTTATGTATATGTACATTTATAGAATAAAATGTAAAAAATATAGAAAATGATAACTATCATTAAAACTGAAAAGTAAGGTTAGGTATGTTTTTCTTTTTTCCTTCATCTATATTTTCTAATTTTGTTGCAATGAATATTTTGCTTTGTTAATAAAAAAGAATGTGTATTTGCCATGAAAACATTAAGTGTCAAAACAGATCATCTACAGAGGGACAGAATCCTGAAGTCCTACATGCTTCCTCATTATAGTCAGGTCCGAGCTTCCTTCGGCCTGAAGTGATAAAAAGCACTCAGAAAGAGTTGCACATTTGTACATCCTTAGCAAAGTGTAACTTTTGATTTTCTTTTTTTGGCATAGGTGTATTATGTTGCTGTCTAAGGATAAGCAAATATTTTTGTACTTCCCATTTCATTATTTCTTCTCACTTCGGGATTCATATGAACATTTAACGAGTCACTATGTGTTTTGTTTTGTTTTGTTTTTTCCTCCAAGCTTGACTGTTCAGATCATATCCAACAGTGCATCTGAAAGACGCCTTATATAATTCAAAACCCTTCTGTGAATAAAATGTCAACACAGTTTCTCTATAAGCTCTCCGCAAACCTGTGTCAAACATGCTGGCGCTGTTGGATAGAGAGTAAATGATTTTTACACGCCGTGTGCTTTTATTCTTTAACAAAGGCTGGGAGAGGCGACTCTTTTCTGCCCCTCCCCGCTCCCTTCCCTTCGACATTTTTTCTCTTTCGTCTGCCTCCAGCGCCCTTGAAGGCTGTATTAAATCTGACAAAGGATAAAGTAGCAGGGAGTGGGAGAACTAAAGATACAGAGGGGGCTCCAACTGCCTGTCTGAAAATCTGTTTATACAGCACCTGGGTCAGACTCATCTGATAGGCTTTTCTCTCTGTGTTATTGTGTTTATGTCAAGAAAAAAAAAATGCCAGCATCTCCTGTTGCTGAACGGGGCTCTAGAGAATTCAGCCACTTTCATTTTCTACTCACTACCTCATTTTGTTTGAAAGAGGCTGCCTTTCCAGCTTCCTCTGTGATCACCAGGAACACAAAATCTCCCCTTTGTTCAATGGTGACCTTTATATTTGACTAAGGGCGAAACGTGTCAGGAAATCTAAACTAATTTTGGCAAAGAGGTCCTTAAAAAAAAATGTAACTGAGACTGCTGCGTACAAAAATAAAGGCTGCTGGTTTCATTGCTATTCACCTAGTGTTCTCTGTGCGTTTTGTTTGGGAATTTCAAAGTACCATGTCAGTGTTCGGAAATAAATGCGACATCACAGACAGAGGCTCCCTGGGGGACGGTGAACTGGTAACAGCACAAGCGCCGCAGCGTTATTTTTATTTCTTGGAAGAGGAGTAGGTTGAGGGGAGTAGCACACTCCTGCCAAAATTAAGTGGTTTCAAGAACTAGGCAGCTGGACGGTCGCCCGGGGAGGCAAAGATCGGGGAGGCAAAGATAAGGAGAAGTTTGGCACTGAGACCTGACACGGGAGAAGATATGGAGCTTATATGCATATCATAAAAGTGAACCAGAAGCCCCAGCGACATCCATTACCTAGGAATATCAAGCCAGAGAATCTTTGTCATGGATGCACTCTGCCTTGAAAGGATGTGTTTTGGAGCAGGACAAGCATCAAAGAGTAGAGAAAGATCTTCCTAAGTAATCTAATGCCTTCTTCCTTTCCAAGTACTTCCCCTACCCCAAATGCTATCATAAATTTATGTACAGAAGAGATTAGTTGTTTAAAAAAAACTTTAAGGAGGAAAAATGGTCTAAGGGGTACTTTCAAGGTGGTTGAGCTTAAAAAGTAAAAGGAAAACCACAAGCCCTGATTTACTATCATTCCATGTTTGCCTCAGCGAAGACCTCAGGCTTCCCTATTTTTCCATAAGTCAGATAATGCATAAGCATCCTCTTCTCAATGAATGAAGCGTAGTTGGTTAAAAAGTCATAACAAAATATTGAATTAGGGTAATAAGAGATGTCTACTCACTGAGAATAAATTGAGATGGCTAATGTTTAATAGATGGATATTCTCAATAATGTCCAGGATATGAATTATTATATTTCTTTCCATTACTACTCTACAAATAAGACTGTATGAAGAAAAGTGTACCTGAATAACAATGCATCTAATTGTTTGCTTAGATTCTGGTGCCAGCTGTGAATAAATATAGAGCCATACAGTGTTAAAGAGTGCTTAGAAAAGTTGCATTGATATAACAGGTGCACCCTCCAATTTCACACACTGTGGAAATAATGAAGCCCAGGGCAACAGTTGGGGTGTCCCATCTATCACTCAGGGCCCGGGCTGACAGATTCGCTGCCATCATCAGTGCATCACTCTTAAAGTCACCCGGTAGACAGAGGGGAGGAGAAAATGTGGAGGGTCTAAGGGGAAAGGGTGTTGTTTATAGGCCAGACTTAGGAGAGGTATCAACCCTTCCATCCACACGGTACATGTCCCCACCTAGACGCAGGGGCCCAGGTCTGTGGAGCTGCGTCCCACCAACTACTCTATATGGAAGGCACCCAAGTCAAGTCTCACTGGCTGTACCACGAGACCTCTGGGATCACCTCTTTCAGTGCTTTTCAAAATGGGTTCCTTAGAGAGTCCTGAATCCATGTTGAATCAACCAGAGAAGCTTTCCCTTTACCAGTTTTAGTTCCTTAAGTTTCTTTTGAAGATAACATTCTCTAGCTTCAAAATTTTTGAAACCAAGACCCAAAAACATGATAGGTTATGTCAAAGATGATACAAAGAATAAATGAGAAACTCTAGACAATCCAAAAATGATGTCAAGTTTTTAATTTTTTTCATTACTCAAATCCTACTTGTTCTAGTTTACTAGCTGCCAGAATGCAATATACCAGAAACAGAATGGCTTTTAAAAAGGGAAATTTAATATTGTTAGTTTACAGTTCTAAAGCTGAGAAAATGTCCCAATTAAACAAGTCTATAGAAATGTCCAATCAAAGGCATCCAGGGAAAGATACCTTGGTTCAAGAAGGCTGATGAAGTTCAGGGTTTCTCTCTCAAGTGAGAAGGCACATGGTGAACATGGCATCATCTGCTAGCTTTCTCTCCTGGCTTCTTGTTTCATGAAGCTCCCTGGGAGGTATTTTCCTTCTTCATCTCCAAAGTGCTGACTAGTGGATTCATGGTGCTAGAGCATTCTCTGTCCTCTCTGAATCTCCTTCTTTCTCCAAAACATTTCTTCTTTTATAGGACTCCAGAAACTAATCAAGATCCACCCAAATGGTGGAGACATGTCGTCATCTGATCCAGCTTAACAACCACTCTTGATTAAATCACATCTCCAGGGAGATGATCTGATTACAGTTTCAAACATACAGTATTGAATAGGGATTACTCTGCCTTTATGAAATGGGATTTTGATTAAAAAATGGCTTTTCTAGGGGACATACATCCTTTCAAACCAGCACACTACTTGAACATTGATGTTGAAGTAGAATTTTCAGATACACAAAAAGAACAAAATTAAGGCTACCTATAATCTCATAGCCCAGCTATAACTACCAGCAGCACTCTGGATATTTACTTCCATACATATGTAAATGATATCAGATTAAGCATAGTGCTTCGCAAATTCCTTTGATTATATAACATTCCCGTAAATGAACACAAGTATGCTATTTTTATTGGCTGCACAATGTTTCATCAGATAAATACATCATAATTTAACTAGCTATGCTCTTAATGCTAAACACTTAAGTGCTTTCTAATTTTTTGGTTTTATAAATAAAAAATACTGTGGTTTCTTTGCCTATTCATTTATTCAACAGATATTTATTGATTCCAGGTACTAGAGATACTACAGTGAATCAGACAAAAAGAGCGAAAAATCTCTTCCCTTGGGGTTCCTATGTACCAGTGAAGAAGACAAACTATAAATAAGATAAATGAATAAAATACATGCTATGCTTGAGAATAGATAGGAAATCAATAAGAGAAACAAGGAAAAAAGGAAGGAAATAAACTTGAGCGCACAAAAAGAGGCCAGAGAAGGTGTCACTGAGAAAGTTATATTTGTGAAAACTCTGAAGGAAACAATATATGAATATTTAAGAAAGAGCATTCCAGGAAGAATTGAACCAGAAGTGCAAAGGCCCTGAGGCAGGAGTGTACTTTGGGACCTTGAGAAGGCCAGGGTGGCTGGTACAGAATGAACACGAGGAGAAGGATAGGAGATGAGGTAAGAGAGGCAAAACCATTTCACTTTGCATTTGCTTTCCTAGCATAATGATTGATAGTACGCCACTTTCATTCTTAAAAGTGTCCCAGTAGGGGCAGTAGAAAACAGGGTTGCCTTTCTTATTAATCCATTATAAGGACTTTGGCTTTGTTAATGAAATAGAAAGCATTTTGAGGAGAAGAGTGACGCTTATGTTTTATGTTTATGTTCACTCTGGCTTGGACTCAGATTATAGTACTAGAGGAGATGAGAAGTGGTCAGATTCTTTTTATTTTGAATGTACACGCTGCAAGATTTATAGACTATACACAGAATGAAAAAAATAGAGGGGGACTCCAGAATGATTCCAGTGTTTTTAGCCTGAAAACTGGAGTTTCCATGTCCCCAGAGGGAGCAAATTGCAAGCAGAGCAGGTTTGGGAGGTGAGATGCTAGAAGTTTAGTGGAGACAGGTTAAGTGTGATGTGCCTATCAGACCTCCAAATGGACATGCTGCAAAGCACAAACAGATGTAAATTCAGTAGAGAGACTGGGCCTGGAAATGCTCATCTAGAAATTATCAGCATAAATGGTATTTAAAGCCACAAAACAAATGAAGTTACCAAAGAATTAAGTGAGAAACGTCTTTGAACAGAAGAAAAAAAAAAAGAATCCCTTTCAACCTTGCAATTAAATCCTTACAATTGAATGGTTATGTCAAGTTTTAAAGGATCTGACTCATTCTGAGAAACTGTCATCCAAAAATTATAGCATGTTTCAAATATTTTACCATTGTTAAATATTATTATTTTTTAAATATTTTCTTTCAGTTAGGTAAAAAATAGGATTTCATAATTGTTTTAATTTGAATATTTTTTATTCTAATAAGACTGAACATGTCTTTTTTTATGTATACCATGGTCATATCTATTTGTTGAATTGCCTGTACTAATCTTTGTCTGTTTTCCTGATTAGTTTGCATTTTTCTCTGTTTTAAAAGACTTTTTCTGTATCAAGGCTATCAGTAATTTGTTATATATGCTGCAAATGTTTTTTAGTAAATAGTTTCCCAATTTACTATTGTCTTTACCTTAAATTAGTATCTGACCTCAATTTGTTTGTTATATGTTTTTATATAGTTGAATTCATCAAACCTTGCTTTTAGGAGTTCTATCTTTGAAGTTAGGTTTAAAAACAAACAGCATTATAAATTCCATGTTATATATATCATTGTATGCTTAATAATGGCCCCCAAGAGTTCTACATTCTAATACCCAGCACCTGTGAATGTTGACCTTACACAGCAAAAGGGAAAATGCAAATGCAGTTGAGTTAAGGTTCTTGAGATGTGGATATTATCTTGGATTGTACATATATCAGTCAAACAGAAGAGGATATATATTAAAGGATTTACTACAAGAAATTGGCTTACCTGACTGTGAAACTGATGAGGCAAATCTGAAATCCCTAGAGCAGGCCATCAAAAGGTACAGGCTGGGACCGCTGTCCAAAGGTGGACTTGCTCTTCATAAGGGAAGTCTCGGTTCTGTGCTTAAGGCCTTCAGCTGAATCCATCAGTCCCACACAAATTACCTGCAACAATCTTCCTTACTCAAAGTCAATTTATTATGGACTTTAATCTCATCCTCAAAACCCATGCAGATTAGGGTGTGATTGAATAAGCAGAGACTACAGCCAGCCAAATTGACCATGAAAATCCAGGGAAGTCCAAGGTCATCATAAGAGTCCTTAAAGGAGGAAGGCAGGATGGTCAGGGTGAGAGAAGATGATATGACGACAGAAGCAGAGGCAGGAAGATGTGATGATGTAAGCAGAGATTAGAAGACAGGGATTTGAAGACGCTCCACTGCTGGCTTTGAAAATAGAGGAAGGGGCCTTAGTGAAGGAATGCAGGTGGTCTCAAGGAGTTAGAAAAGGCATGGATGGTAACAGATTCTTTTCAAGAGGCTGCGGAAAAAACACAGCCCTCCTAACGCATTTTAAACTTTGGGCCTCTGATCTATTAGATAAATTCATGTTGTTTTAAACCAATAAATGTATGGTAATCTGTTATAGCAGCAGCAGGAAGATAAGGTGTGTATGTATGTAGGGAGGGTGATATGTGTGTGAGCGTGAGTGAGAGAGAGAGAAAAGAGAGAGTGGGAGGGAGGAGGGGAGACAGGAGAGAGGTGTGCTGTCTAAGGGTATATAATCTGTTTCTGGATTTCCTATTCTGTTCCATTAAGATTGAAAGGTCAGGGCGGCTGCTGTGGCTCAGCAGGCAGAGCTCCGACCTGCTGTGCTGGAGGTCTGGAGTTCGATCCCTGGTGCCTCCTGCCCATATGCAAATTAAAAAAAAAAAAAAGTTACTTTGACTTTTGCATTTGTTTAATGATTTAGACTAAATTTTGAAAAATTCTGTCAAGTTTCCATGTGAACATCTCCCAGTTTTGAATACATAAAATGTATATATAAGGATAGTGAGAAATTTTAAAATATGATTTTTCCTCCAATTATTCAAGTATTCAACCAAATAAAGTAGTGCAGAAAGAATATATATGTATATATACAACAATATATTTATATAACATATATACGCACACACCACATTTTAACATTGGGTATCTCTAAACTGTGGCATGTTCGGGATGCATTTTCTTCTCTAAAATTGCACGTATTTATGAATTTTTCCACAGCAGGTTGAGTAACAGCCATCTAAAGACACCAGGTCCTAATCCCTGGAACTAGTAAATGTTACCTTACTCGGACAGAGGGCCTTCCAGATATAATTTAGTTACGAGTTTTGAGATGAAATTTCCCTGGATTGCTGGGTGGCCCTAAATGGCATCACATGTGTCCTTATACAGAGAGAAAATAGACACAGAGAGAAGAGCGGGAGGCAATGGGACCACTGAGGCAGGGACCAGAGGAAGCCAAGGAAGCCCTGCAACCACCAGCAGCTGGAAGAGTCAAAGAATGATTCTCCTCTAGAAACTTCAGAGGGATCATGACCTCGTGGATGCCTTGACTTGGGACTTCTGGCCTCCAGAACTGGGAGAGAACACATTTCTGTTTCTTAAGCCTCCCAGAAATTTGTTACAGCAGCTCTTGGAAACTAATACAATATCTTATCAAATTTTTCTCTTCCAGAATCCTTATATGATTATCCTCTAGCACAAGGACGTTAAAACCAAAAAGTTTCAGAATTGCTGCATTTAAGTCACTGTCTTTTTTTTTTCTTCTTGCTTTTTGTTGACATATACAACCAGACCTAATCCTCCAGACGTTTTGGTGGATCTCTAAATAATTCCTCTACCTTTATTGTTAAGCGTTTTCTTAAGTACGCTTTATTTCCTTGTTGTAATTGGATTCACTGATAAGTATCTTTACTATTTGGGGAATATCTCTCTCCTAGTCCATACTCACATGTGAATCCAAAGCCCCTTCTTGTTCTGGTTCTCCTCAGAACACACTATTTTCTTTTGGCTGCAGGTCATAAGTAAGTTTCTGGTTGTGATGTGGATATGAAACCCCTGAAACTACTGTATGGATTTTCAACCAACTGCCAGGTACTTAGCAATAAGTTTTATGCTGCCTTCCAGGGTGCTGAGCCTTTCCTGGGTTCTGCTGGGCAAATCAACAGAGTATTCTAGTTTACTAGCTGCCAGAATGCAATATACCAGAAATGGAAGAAGATTGGATTAGGATTAAAGCTTGACTTTCAAACCAGTACACCGAGCAGCTCTTCATTATCCTCTTTTGCCAGTCTTAAAAGTTCAGCTCTCCTCCACTGTGCCAAGACAGTTTCCTCTCTGCAGACACTCTTCATCTGCTTAATACAAGTTGACATTTCTTATCCAACTCCTCTGCTATCCCCTCTCTCATTTCATCTATTCTTATGGGGCTTGTGCTGGTTCAAAACTGCTATATACCCCCCCCCCCAGAAAAGCCTTTGTTCTTCTAATCCTGATTCAATATTGTAGGGTGGGACCTATTGATTGGGTTTCCATGGAGATGTGACACATCCAATTGTGCATGTGACCTTCTGAGTAGATAGAACTGTGGCTCTGCCCATTCAAGGTGGTTCTTGATGAGTTTACGGAGTCCTTAAAAGAGTTGACACAGGGAAACATTGAGGAGAAAGCTTAAACACAGATGTTTGGAGATTCAGAAGCCCTAGGAGATCCCAGGAGCTCAGAGAGCAGACAAGCTAGACAGGAACCAGAGCCCAGCAGACATTTCATGTGCCTTTCCATGAGATGCTGAGCTAAGAGATGAAACCCAGAGCTTTGCCCCAGAGCAGCTAAATCAGGATCCACAGACTCTTAGAGAGGAAGCCACTGGAATCATAGCTGGAAGCAATGGAACCAGAAACAAGAACCCACAGATGCCAGCCACGTGTCTTCAAATGTGACAGACATCAGCCTTTCTTTGGAGTCAAGGTATCTTTCCCTGGATGCCGTATTCCAAGTGTACATTTATCCTCCACTATTGATTAGCTATGCCAGATGTCTAGATATTGTATTGAATGTCTTAAATACTACATCTGAAATTGAAATTGTTTATTTTAGTTTTCCTTATTTACTAATTACCTTTTGTTTCTAACAGTTATTTTTTTCTTACTTTCCTTAAGGTTATTTTATTGCCATTTCCTCAACTTCTTTATTTAAATTCCCATTTCATTTACTTTAATTCTCTCTTATTTAATAATAAAAGTCATATATATTATCTGTCGTGTATTTCTAAGTAGTCTGTACATACAGTTTTGACTTTCTCTTTGACCTGAGAGTTATTTATGAAAAGTGTTGTTTGTATTTTATATTTCAGAAGTGTTAGAATTCTTCAGTTTAAATTTCTTAATTACTCACAGTTTTATCATATGGTCAGAGAATGCGGATGTTCGATTTCTGACTTCAGAATCCTCTTAAGACTGTCTTTGCAAACCGAAAATCGTGGTTTTTTCCCCTAATAAACCACAGTAACTCAGAAAATATGTTCTTTCTTTGGAGAGTTCACATTTAAATATGTTTATTAAGTCAACCCTATCATTTCGCTGAAATATACACACCAGTGGCTTCCTGAGGAAGAAAAGCATGACGCAGAAATATGTTGAGCCATTGAGTGTATAGAAATGACCTTATGTACCACTTGGTTGGTAGTTTGGCTGGATAGACAATTATATATTGGAAATTATCTGCAGTCATTCTCCATTGCGTTATTGCACACAAAGTTGTTTATATCCTCTACATCCAGCTTTATTTTTGTGTACTTTGTTTGGCAATGACTCAGACAGAAGTTTTAGAATATCCCAGTTATTGCATTCCTTTTCAATTATCCTTGCATGCACAATATTTACTTTCTCTGTTTCAGTGTGAATGTATTGGTGAATAAAGTTTGAGATACTTTATTTAGTCTGAATTTTACTCTGTTTTATACTGTAATATTCACCATAACTTTTTTCTGCAAACTTTATCTTAAGTATTTGAATATGAATATTTTTGTTCCCCTTTACCTAACTTATTTTTGGCCAGCATTTCTTTGAAATAGTCTATGTCATTTTGTTGTAGTTGTATGCTTTGTGAGCAAGACGGATTTTGTTTTGTTTTTAGCAAAAAGACTTTATCTTATAATAAATGAACTTCTCCTATTTTTCTGCATTGTTATATTGGGTCCTATATCTGTCACCTTCATGGTATGTTTTCATTCTTTTTACATTTTTAATACTTCCTGGATGTTTTCCCCCTTTTTATTTACTTAATTTTGTTTGTATTTTCTCTACTGATTTACAAAGTAATATTCCATCCACCTTTAAGGCTAATACTGAACTTGATACTGTTTATTTTTAAGACTTTAAATATATATTTAGTATGTATTCACTTTTATATAACATTCACTCAAGAGTAAAATGGTTCCATTTAGCCTTTACATGTTTGTCCTTTGAAACCATTAGACAATATATTTATTTAGCCACATTAACCCCACACCTCAGGCACCCTTTGCCATGCTTAACTGCATACCACTTAGAATCATAATTGAAACCGTCATCACTGGATCACAGTGCTTAAAGAATCATTAAAGGAAAAGTTGTTGGGATTTTTCTCTTTCTCCATAGCAGAAAAGATGCAGAATAATGGTCATTTTTATGACCAAGATATTTGATTAAATATTTGTGCCACTATAAAAGTCATAAAAGAATGATCTGATTCATTATGGGTTTTTAGGTAGAAAATTACCAATAATATTTACCCAGCAATATTTCTTATCCTTTTCTATCTAGAAATTATTAGCTTTTCTATAGCAAACATGCTCAAAACTATGGCAAATTTTCAACAATATTTTTATATTACACTATGCAAAGCACAAATAATATTAGGGTGTTTGCTAATATATTATCAGTAAATATCTTTGAGTAGTGATACTCTGTGAGATGTTATTCTTCTTAAGCAACCCAGCCTTGAGTCAGCTTAATTCCTGATTGGATAAATATTATCTATCCTCTGTCTTCCTATAAGAGGACACGGAGAACTCTCTCTCGAGGAACTTTTATTTAAACTTTAAAATTGTATGTATCATCCAACTTATTTGTCACATGTGTGCATTGCCATTCTTAGAAAAGAAACTTGTACACACCATATAATAACAATCATGCTCCATGCACCACAAATACAAATAATATTATAACTTTTAGGCAGGGAAAACAGGGAATGCCTTTATATACAGTCTAAACTCAATTTACCAATCTGCTTATTTCTCCCACTTATTACAGATGGGAAAAATGAGTGGTAAATGAGAAAAAAAATGTAAAGAAAACATTGTATTGATTTCTGCTTAGGTTATGATGGAGTTCTTTGAGGCAAATCTATGTTTCTTTTGAGAAAAATAAGATTTTCAAAAGCATATACAAACACACACACACATAAACACATTTGAGGGTATCAGAGAGATGTTGAAACAATGAGGTCATAAAAATCCATAATCCCAAGCGAAAAGAGTCACGGAGATTGTGGCAGCATTGTCTAAACCACTTTTTCCCTTCAGGCTTTGCAGATTCTTGATAGCAAGAAAGAGAAAATCCAGGAATAGGACTGGGACTAAGAGATATAGAACCTTTCAGAACTTGTACTGGTTCCAGAGGACTGAGGAGCAAATTTTGAAGCCATGGCTGAGATTTTTTCAGAGGCCAAGCTTCCCTTCTGAAAAGGGAACTTTGAGCATTCAATCTTACACTGGGTATCCTTCTCTTCCAATCATTCAAAGATATCTTAAAGTGAACAAAAAGAATCTAAGAAGAATGTATTGGGAAGCAGAGCAGAAATTTAGCAGTCAAATCACAGACATGAGGACACAAAAATGGGAGTTTGGCACCCACCAAGTTGGAAAACCCAACTGGAACTCCTGGAGTGTTAGAACATAAGAACAGAAGCAAACTGATAATAAATGGAGACTTACAAAAACTGCAGCCCAACCTTGAGCTAGCTTAATACTTGACTGGATAAATATTATCTATCCTCTATCTTCCTATAAGAGGAAAATGGAGAATTCTCTCTCGAGGAAGTTTCATTCAGAGTCTCTATAATTTTTCTTACACAATGTCTGATATTTGACCAAAAATTACAAGGACAGTAAATAAAAAACTGACAATGGAAATAGACCCATGGATGACTCAATTATTGGCAGAATAGTCAAGGATTTAAAAATAATTGTGATTAATAGATACTGAATATAATGGATAATAGTTGAGAATATCAGGAATTTCAACTGAAAATCAAACTACAATATATAAGTAAAAATTTTTAAATTTAGAACTCAATAGATTGATATAAAACAGATTAGGTCTAGCAGAAGAGAAGAAGAAAGGATATATTACTGGAAGATATTCAATAACATAATATTTTATATATAAATATATTATATATTACGTGTGTGTATATATATATATATATATACACAACTATACATACACACATATCACCAAGATAAAATGCACACTAAAGTGCAATAGAAAAATACACAAAAGAGCATAAGAAATAAATGAAACTTAGTGAAAAAGTCTAATGTGCAGACTTGGAGTCTCAGAAGTGGAGGTGTGATCAAATGGACAAGAAACAATATGTTAAGAGAAAATGATTAGGAATTCTGCAAACTTGAGGAAAAACACTAATCTACAATGTGTCACTGCAGTATAACTCTCATCTGATCTATTGCAACCTTATGTTATTTTCAGGATGTAAACCATGGTAATGATCCTTGGCTAAATCAAATAAAATATGCCAATTAGGGATTATTGTAGTTTTTCCCCTAGAGTCCAAAATATACCAGGAGGACAGCCTGTAACAGTTTTCCAATATTGCGTATAGAAAATGTGCACACTGATGATTTGCACCTGGTTTCTGTTTTGCTATCTCAGCTTCTGCTGTTGAGTCTAGACACACAGCCTGGTTTCAGCTACGTAACCAAAGGAGTATAAAAGACCCTTACTTGAATGAGACTTTGGTTGCCATGAGACCAAACGCAATAGTTTGTGACCTGGAGGTAAAACACAATCTTGTCGCTGAGAGAGGATTCTGGAATTTGTGGTTAGATATTCTGGAACCCCCTAATGTTGATTTAGGCCTTCCTGGCCCCTTTGCTTTATACCCTTTTTCTGCAATATACATTTCATTTACACACACACACACAAACAAGCACATGAGTCCTTTTTGTTATCCAAATCAGAATAATTAGTGTACATTGTTTCAGAAGCAGCATGACTCCCAAGCAATTTTTTTTTTTTTTAAAGCACAACTAGACAATATCATACTGAAAGTGCTGAAAACTTAAAACAAAGATCAGGCAAAATAAGGTTTATGTCTGCCAGGAAATCGAAGGCTGAATATAAGCAAATCACAAGTCTGTGATACAGTGTATTTTCCAGATTGTCTCTAATAAGTTTAGAACACGTATGCATTTTAATTGGAAAATAATTTTAAAAATAAGTAACTCCATGTCCTTCACTTTTTCTACATTGGAGAAAAATATTTTAATGCACACTTTTCCCTCCCTCTCTCTCACTCCATTCTCCCCTCCTCTCCTCCACCCTCAACACACATACATTTCTGTCTTTATAAATATAATCCAGGATCAAGTCGAGTTTTTGTAACTACCTAAGTGTCCAGTATTTCACATTGTACCCTTCCCATTTCTCTTCTCAAGATGGTCTCTGGGTATAAGATGGAAGTTACCAAGTTTTCATGGCAGAGGGGAGGTTGGTGGAAAAAAGGATCCTCTGACGGACTTAATGTCCCACTGCTTGCGTGTTCTCTGCTGCCAGGTTTGGATTCGCTTGCCCTGGCACTCCCTTTATTGGTGGCCGCAGAGAGATAACTGGTTCTATCTAGCAATTATTGCTTGCAGTCTCTGACTCTGCGCATTGGTCCCCAGTCTCAAAGTTCCTGCACATAGTGATCTTCTCATCCTGATTCCATGCTTTGCTGAACTGGGCCTTCCAGGCACCTCCTTACAAAGCTGTTGCATTGCTCTCCAGTATCATGGTGGAAGTGTTACTGTGATGAGCCTCTCATGAAGGCTGGAAGCTTCTCTCTGTGTCCAATGGAAATGTTCTCAGCCTCTCCTAACTACCTGAAGTTTTTAAACTCATCTCCTGTGAAGTTTTAATCCCCCAATAAGGAATGAAAAAACTTAGTTCTAACTCTGCAGCTATCTCTTTCTCTTCCAAGGCAGAATGAGTCTCTCTTACTCTTTCTACATTCTCCCTGACATATCGTCCACCTTCCTTACAGGAAAGAGATTGACTTACTCAGAGAAGGACCTAAATTTGGAATATTTCAAAAATATCATACCAATTAAGAATGGTGCAGAGCCTTCCTCCTTTAATTTCTCCAAGGTAGACCTAGAACAGTGCAGCTCTTTGTCAAGACATTTACTGAAAGGTGGAGAATAATTACAACACAGCATAGTCAGAAGCTCCACCTGAAAAATAGACATCCCCAAGGCATGGAAAATGGATACTTCCTCTTTCATACCTTAGCCATGAAGTTATTTCTCCAGTCACCCTAAGAGAAGTTCTTTAATAGTTTTTACAATATTAATGATTTTCTTATTTCTATAGCTCATTCCCTAAGTCTTAATATTAAACAGAGCTAAATATGTATTAAATGGCCCACATAAATGAATAAAGGTTATTGCTGCCCATTAGTAAGGCCTGGAAAGAACTAAGTGCTGTGTTAATTGAAGAAAACCAAATGATTCAATGAGTTAAGAGGCAAAGGTCATTTGAATTCCTTGTAAATATATGATCTAGATCAGAGGTACAAAACTGAAGCCATTGAGCCAGATTTACCTACACATGCCTGTTTTGTTGCCTTAAATATTATATTTCTTATAAACAATTTAAATATCTTTATTGGGGACATATATTCTACAACTTGACATGCTTTCTACTGCTCCCTATTTTCTTTTGGCTTGCCTATTTTATGTATTTATGTCAGTGATGTTTGATTTTATGGCCATGGAAATTTATTTAAAAACAGAATTTGACACATGAAGGTATGCTGAAACCTTTCTAATTGATTTGAGAAATGATCTCTTTTGTAAGCATTGTCACATTGTAAGAAAGTCACAGGTACCATTTTTGATTGTTAAAACATAATGACTGATAATTTGAAGACATGTGCTAGATGTTGTAATGTATTTTGTAGTACTTTAGTATAAAGTTAGATTTCAAACCATCTGGTTATTGAAAACAAAATATGCAATGGCTGCTACTTCTATTTAGACATAGAAAGTCACAACAGTACATCACCTACTCACAATGAGAAAAATCCAGATACTCTACGAAATCATTACTTTTCTTGAACCTATTAGAGAGCTTAAGTTATAAGGCAATAAGTAAACTGAACTCGAAACATTCTCACTTAGAAGAGTTTCAGACACAAGAAAGGAGATGGCCACATACAAATAGGCAAGATGAAATTAGCTAAAACTAACTAATTCTTAAAGGACAAGTTTTGTGGTCTTTCCCAGAAACTTTGGGTATTTATGTGACACCTGAGACTCAAGAGTTAGAGCTCTGAAGCTATGAAAGTCAGTAGTTTCACATACAGGAACTGTTCTAAAAGTTGACAAAGTGATCAGAAATCGAGTAGAGATATAAATGAAGCTGATCTGGATAGGACTAAGGTATAACAGAAGACCAGGTAAAAGATGCTATAATCCATATTTTAAAACTTCAACTTCTGTGTGAGACTAAAGGGAGAGATGTCTATTTGATGCAAAATTTATATTTTGCATAGTGCATTTCCTAATTTAACTTGTATGGTCAATTTAATTGAACAACGTAAGTGCATGGAATCTTGAATAGAGCATGAGATTTTGTTGGTTTGTCCAGGTTAGTGTGATTCCCTGATAAATCACAGAGTGATTTGGGCAGTAAATAAAGAAGTATTTACAAAGTCCCCTTGGAGGAATAGGGGAAAAGGGGGAAAGATTCAACTTCTACATTTGGAGAATTTCTGATATTTTCACAAGCAGTGGAGACAACCAAATCAATAGGTTGAGCACTCAATCTTGGGGTTTGCACCTATGAAACTTATTCCTGCAAAGGATACGCTAAGCCTCCTTAAAATTAGGCATGAGTCACCCCAGAGAACCTTTTTTGTTGCTCAGATGTGACCTCTCTCACTAAGCTGACATAAGTGAACTCACTGCCCTATCCTCGTATGTGGGACTCCCAGGGGTATAAATCTCCCTGGCAACATGGGACACGACACCCAGGATGAGCCAGAACCCTTCATTAAGGAATTGAGAAAACCTTCTTGACCAAAAGGGGAAAGAGAGAAATGAGAAAAAATGGAGTGTCAGTGGCTGAGAGATTCCATGCAGAGTTGAGAGGTAATCCTGGAAGTTGGTCTTATGTGTTATATACATATCCCTTTTTAGCTTATGGGGTATTGGAGTGGCTAGAGGGAAATACCTCAAACTGTAGAGCTGTGTTCTAGTAGTGTTGTTCCTTGAAGATGATTGTATAATGATATAGCTTTTACAATGTGACTGTGTGATTGTGAAATCCTTGTGTCTGATGCTCCTTTTTCCTAGGGTATGGATAGATGAATAGAAAATGTGGATAAAAAATAAAAAATAATAGGAGCGACAAAGGTTGAAATAAATTGAGTAGATGGAAATACTAGTGGTCAATGAGAGGGAGGGGTAAGGAGTATGGTATGTATGAGTTTTTCTTTTTTCTTTTTTATTTCTTTTTCTGGAGTGATGCAGATGTTCGAAAAATGATCACAGGGATGAATATACAACTATGTGATGATATTGTGAACCACTGACTGCACACCATGTATGAAATGTTTGTATGTTAAGAATATTTGTATGTTTGTATGTTAAGTTTCATCAATAAAAATATTTTTTAATATTTTTTAAAAGAAGGACAAGTGTTGGCCTAAGTGACAGTTTGGAGTGATTGAGAGCCTCAGATAGAAGCAGAGTTTGCCTGTAAACAAGCTATTTTTACATTGCTCTACGAGTACTCATGAAAACAATGAGTGAAGGGCAGGAGACCAGAATGAGGTCCTTCAGCGGTCCAGACATGCAAGAAATATAAGCACAAAGCTCTACCTATTTCCTGGAATCTTTCTCTCCCTCATGAAGCAAAGTCTCAAGACACTATAGGAGAGCAAAGCAGAAAACTTCTACTCATGAGGAAGGGACAAAAAAGACTATCTTAGACCCAAGATCCTGTGCCTATATAAAAAGGAGTCCTAATAGGGGAGGGACAAGAAGCTCTGTCCTTCCCAACACCAACAATAAGCACAAGTTAAAGTCTGGCTGCCATTGAAGGGAAGAGCAGTACTACTGAGAAATTCCCAGGCCCAAAGCCCAGGTGCATGGGTCCAGTCTAAAACTGTGGCTGGACCAGGACAGCAGAGAATCCTCCATGCCCCATAGCAAGCCTAGCATTGGGGAGAAGGTTACAAACAATAGCATAGCATGGAGAGAGATCTCCCTAATGGCACAGGCATATGAAAACTGCTTAAAGCAGGGCGAAAACCTCAGCTCTCTAAGAAGGAAGTAACAGTCGCCAACCACTGAAGGAATTTGAACTAGATAAAAAAAGAAGCACGTCCACTTCCAGTTATGATACCATTCCCCATATCTCTACTTTTTCTCCACACACAATGTCTAGTATTCAATATAAAGTTATGAGATATACAAAAAAAGGCATGAAATACAGCTATTATCGAAAGATAAAGCAACCAATGAAACCAGAATCAGAGAGGACTAAGATGTTGGACTTTTTAAACAACACTTAAAAAAAAAAACTATAATTAATATATTTTAAAATGTAATAGAAAAGAAAAACACTATATGAACAGATGAAGAAATTCAACAGAGCCATGCAAACTCTAAATAGCAGTCAAATTGAAATGCTAGAAATTTCTTTTTAAAAATGCACAATATATTAGATGTGAAGAATTTCTTTTCCGGAATTCTTTAGCAGATAAGAAACAACTGAGAAAGGACTCAGTAGACTGAGGGTGCAATACAAATTATTTATACTGAAGCACAAAGGAAAAAAAATGGAGTTAATAAAGCAGAGCATCCAAGAGCTGTGGGGAAATATCAAGTGATATAACACACATGTAATTGAAGTCTGAGAAAGATCTGAGACACAGAACGGAGCAGAAAAATACTTGAAGAGACAATGGCTCAAAATAAATGAAGAAAATAAACCACAAATCTGAGATCCCAGAGAACTTCAAGCAGGATAAATATCCCTGCCAGAGATATTTATCTATCAAAAATGTTGAAGGCAGCCAGAGAGAGGGTAAATCCTTTCATATTAGAGGAGAAAAATTAGAATTAGAACAAATTTAACATTTGAAACTATGCAAGCCATAAGTCAATGGAGTGACATCTTTAAAGTGCTGAAAGAAAAAAACTGTCAACCCAAAATTTTGTATATAGACAAAACATCTTTCAAAACCAAAGGCAAGGGCAGGCCACGGTGGTTCAGCAGGCAGGATTCTCACTGGGTTTGATTCCCAGTGCCTGCCCATGCAAAACAAACAAACAGACAAAAAAAAAAAGGAAAAATAAAGTCATTTTTAGGAAAACAAAACCTGAGAGATTTTTTTGTCACCATGCCCATGATATCAGAAATGTTAAAGGAAGTTCTTTAGGAAGAAAGTATATGATAAGAAAAAGAAATATGCAGAAATTTATAAATCCAAAGGTGGTTAAAATAAATATCACAAAAAACTTTTAAAAGTATTTCTATTGCTTTAAGAGAGAAATGTCAAAGCAAATATAGTAACTATATCTTGTAGGGTTCATACATAATAGAAGTGAAATCTATGAAAACCATAAAACAAAGGATGGGGGGGGAAGGAATGGAAGTTTAGTATTGCACGATTTTTACACTGGGTGCATGTGAAGTGTACAATAGTATTTGAAGTTAGACCACCATATGCAAAATACAGACCTCAACCCTTACCTCATACTGTATGAAAAATTAACTTGATTTCACTGATGTGAAATGATTAGAATATGGAAATTTATAGAGTCACAAATTAGAGTACAGGCTACCTGGGGCTGGGGTGAGGGTGGAGAATGGGGGTTAATATTTAATTGGTACAGAGTTTCTGTTTGACAGAATTAAAAACTTTTAGCAACGGATGGTAATGATGGTAACACAGCATTGTGAATGTGAGTCACTCCACTGAACTGTATATTTAAAAGTGGTTAAAATAGGAAATTTTAGGTCATATATATGTTTCCAGAGTAAAAACTTTTTAAGTCATAGAACTGCACAGCACAAAGAATGAACCTTAATATAAACTATGATATACAGTCAGTAGTATAAGAATAATAATATTGTTTCATCAGTTGTAAAGCAAAGTTACCACACTAATGCAAAATGTTAAGAATGTAGGAAATTCTGTATGTGAGGGGATATATGAAAATTCTGTGCTTTCTACATGATTTTTCTGTAAACCTGCAACTACTCTAATATTTTAAACAAGAAAAAAATAATCTGAGCTAGATCACAGACTTAAATATAATGCAAGAAAACTATAAAAATTCTAGAAGAATGCATGGGAAGAAATGTTTGTGACCTTGAATTAGGCGAAGATTTCTTAGAAAGGACACAAAAAGCATAATTATGAACTGAATTTCAGCAAATTAAAATTTTCTGCTCTTTGAAAATTGTTATTAAGAAAATTAATATACAAGCTATGCCAGTTTGAATCTATTATGTGCACCAGAACCCCATGTTTTAATCCTGATCCTGTCTTGTGGGGGATAGGATGTTTCTTTTAATCCTGATTCAATATCATAGGGTGGAAATTTTGATTAGATTGTTTCCACAGAGATGTGAACCGCCCAATTGTGAGTGTGACCTTATGGAGATGTGACTCCGCCCATTCCAGATGGGTCTTGATTAGTTTACTGGAGCCCTTTAAATGAGGAAACATTTTGGAGAGAGCTCAGAGCCGACAGAGAGAGATGAGGTAGACATTTGGAGATGGAGACACAAACAGTCCTTGCTAAGCAAGTACTCACAGAAATCACCAGAACCTGAAGAGAAGAGCTCTCCAGCCCCAGCAGATGGTAACTAAAAGATGGAACCCAGAGGTTTGTTCCAGAGCAGCTAAGTCAACACTGGAAGCTACAGAACAGGAAACAAGGACCAGCAGATGCCAGCCACGTGCCCATCCAGATCACCTTTCCTGAAGCCAAGGAGTCTGTCTCCGGATGCCTTAGTTAGGACATATTTATAGCCTTAGAACTGTAAACTTGTAACTTATTAAATTCCCTTTTCAAAAGCCATTCCATTTCTGGTCTATAGCTTTCCAGCAGTATTAACAACCTAATACACAAGCCATGCAGATGGTGTTTACAGTATACAGAATGTTTAATAAGGTTGATTGTAAATGTTCAAAAACAGCACAGACTATGTGATGGTAGCACAATACTATAACTGCAAGTGGCAATGATGAGTGTGAGTATGGTTGGAAGGGAAGGAATATGGGACTGTATAATATAGGGAAACCTATAGTGGACAATGACTGTGATTAATGGTACAAATATAAGGAAGTTCTTACATGAACTAGAACAAATATATATTACTATTATAAAGTGTTAATAATAGGATGGTGTATGGAAAAAATGCAATTAATGCAAACTAAGGACTATAGTTAACAGTAATATTGTAATATTCTTTCATTAATTGTAACTATATGAAAACGAAGTGTCAATAATAGGGGGGTAAAACAAGTAAGGTATTTTTTTTTCAGAAGAAATGAAAATGTTCTCATATTGATTGACGAATACATAACTATGAAATTATGTAATACATTACACTGAGAGCCATGGATTGTAAACTTAGTATGAATTGTATAGTGTGTAAATAAAACAGTTACACACACACACACACACGCCACAGACTAGGAGAAAATATTTGCAAAAGACTCATCAGAAAAAGTACTTTTATCTAGAATAGGATTTAACAAACTATGGCCAGTGGAATCATAATCAACCCACTGCCTGTCTTGTAAAGTTTCATCAGACTATATCTATAGTCATTAATTTCTTGCCTATATTTTTGCTGCTACAACTGCAGAGGTAAGTAGTTGTACCAACAGAGACCATATGGTTTGCAAATTCTAAAACTATTTACTCTCTAGTCCTTTGAATATACAGTTTACCAACTCCTTATCTAGACTATATATTTTTTAAATACTTAGCCAATCATATGAAAGTAAAAACCTTAATTTTAAAAGAAGGTACAAGAGATTTGAAAGGAACTTCTTCACCAGAGATTTTCACCATCAATATTTTTTTGAGAAACACAAAATCACAATAAGATGCCATTACAAATCAAATAGAATAGCTACAATAAAAAAAAATCAGTGATGCTAAATGCTCACAAGGGTAAGAAGCAATCAAAACCCAAATGCTTTTCCAGCGAGGATATACAATGGCACAACTACTTTTGAAAACCTACCATATGACCCAGGATCGCACTCCTAAGTATTACTCCAGAGCAATAAAATCTGTGTCCAAGCAAAACCTAGACACCACTATTTAAAGAGTCTTTATTCATTAGTTGCCAAAACCTATATACAACCCAAATGTCTATCAACTGGTGAATGGATAAAGTGTAGTAAAATACTACTACTCAGCAATAAAAAAACTATGACACATTTCAAAATGAATCTCAAGGCGTTATGCTAAGGGAAAGAAGGTGAATATGAAAGCCTATAGAGTGTTTTATTTCCTATAAAATGGCACTCTAGGGAAGTCAGAACTATTGGGACAGAAATAATGTCAGTGTTTGACAAAGCTTGGGTGTATGAGAAGGAAATTGACTATACAGGGGCATGAGGGAACTTTCAGGAAATATTCTATTTGTTGATTACAGTGGTGATTACACAACCATATACATTTGCCAAGATTCATAGAACTGTGTGATGGGAACCTGGTATTTTAGGCATGATTTTTTTGTAAACCCACAACTTCTCATAAAAAAAGAGTATTGTACACTTTTAAAGGGAGAATTTTACTGTCTGTAAACTATACCTGAATAATCTTGACATTAAAAATATAGGAAAGGGCGGGCAATGGTGGTGCAGTGGCAGAGTTCTCACCTGCCATGCCAGAGGCCCGTGTTAGATTCCCAGTGCCTGCCCATATCAAAATATATATATATATATTATATATATATTATATATACTTATAAGAAAAAAAGAAGATGCTTTGCATATTATCTGGATAATTTTAACTTTAGCCAAAGAACTATTCTCTTCTTCAACAATTTGAACAGGAAATAGCTGATGTGTCAGACTCAACAAAATTAGTGAGTAGCTAAGACACTTCTAGTATTAGCTGAGAAGACTTGTCTTTTTGACCCTTGGAATTCTTTCAAATAAAAGGACCATATCATGTGTCCAGAATGATCCAGGTTGCTCAAAGATGTGGGTCAACCATGTGCACTTGTGACATGAATTGGTTATAAAAACACCATTCTAGGGCACTTGAGTACCTCATCTTTTTCAGTATTCTTCAAGGGACTTCTGACTTAAAACGTCACTTTCATCCATGATAATAACTTCCCAGTGTTAGAGATGTGCTACCAAATAAAGTATCACTTACTTTTTATAACCAACTCTTAAGGACCCTCTAGTTATGAATCCCTTTGAAGCCTATTATAATATCAGCCTAAGGAATATATTATATTCATTATTCCATGAGATTTTCTGAATCTCTCTATACATTATACTAGGTATATCCTAAAATTATTCTTTCAAATTTCAACTGGGACTCTCTATTTTTAATATTATCAGAGTTGTTAAGCACACAAACACATAGTAAAAATACACATTTAATAGTTCCATAATCTATCACCTTCTTCAATAACCCTATCAATCAGCTGCTTTCTTCAGGCTTAAAATTTTATGTAAATTTAAATTCTAATCTTTCTTCCAGACATGCAAAAAACTCTTGAATCTTTCTGGAGCTTATTTTTCCCTTTGTCAGCCTTTTGCTCCTGTGGGGATCAAATTCATAAAGACAGAAAAAAATTCAAGTGTCCTGAACTTAGTTATAGCACATGTGCCAAGATCTTGTTATTTTAGAACAAATAGAACATGTGCCAAGATCTTGTTATTTTAGAACAAACTTAACATGTTTATGTACTAGAAGATATGGACAATCTTTGTTCAGTAATTTACATTGTACCTGGATGTGGTTAAGACTTGGATTGTAGAAATCAAGGGTTTCTAAATTAGAAAGCTCAGGTTTAAAGGCCCCTGGCTCAAAGTGACAGTAGCAGTAATGAGTGAATTTGTTATACATAGCTGAAAAGTCCAATTCTCATTTTATGAGGGGTACATAACACTGTCTTATCTCATTCACTGATATACAAATAAAATCTTAATACTGACAGGGCCCAATAATCTACTAGAATAAAATCAGTTTCTGCATGCTATGGAAATCGAGATAATGGATAAAGGGTTTAAGTACAAGAGTCCCAAAAGAGAGCCTCAAATCTACCCAAGTAATTCCTAAAATAGTTTCCACAAATTCACCATTTTTCCTCACAGACATAAATATCCATTTTTAATCATTGCTGCTTGTACTGAAAGATATTAAATAGGACTTTCCTAAATGAGAGGAAAAGGGCTAATATGGAACTTCAACCTTCTAGAGTGAAATATTTGACAGGTTCCCATTAACCCTACACAAATAGTAAAACCAGCCCGTGAAAGTTTTAAAGAGAACTGGGGGTTCAGACAGAGATTCTTTAAAGAGTCTTCAGAAGAACAAAACTCTGGCTTTTCTTCTTTTCTTGCACCAAGAGGAAATGGAGCGAAGGGCTCTGTGTTCTCAGATGCCAAGAGCTCCTCGTGCAAACTGGAGATGCCTGCAAGCAGAGGACGGCATCCTGTCTCCCCCTGGACATCTGCCGAGCTGTGCAAAGCCAGGACCCATTTTGGTGCTGCCATGGATGGAGTCTACTCAAGAAACTCTGTTGTGTCCCTACTTGCTGGAGGGCACATGTGGACTTACTGACCCGTGCCTGATTCTGGCTGGAGGAGACCGAGGGCAGACTGGGGAAGGAAAGCAAAGTCAGCAGTTTGGCAAGTCCTTCCTCCACTGTCTGTCAAGACAGAACCATGTGCGTTTCCGACCAGCCAAGAGGACTTCACAATAGGAAGCAGGGGGCTGGGGGCTCATGAGGTCAGAGAATGCATGCCCCCACCCCTTGAAAGAGAAGAATGTCTATTGATGTTCCTCAGGGGGATTACCCGAAGAATCCCCATAAATAGGCTCCTGCTAAACTAAAAAAGCCTGCATTTAGACACCAGACATGAGAAAGGACATCAATTTCCAGGTTCTGATAACACTCTTAAGAATTTGCCTCTCAAACTATTAAAGAACAAAGCAATATATAGCCTAAGAAGACATATGTAGTGAAATTGTAAAGAAGTGCCTGAAAATTATAAATTCCTGATTCCGGATGGCAAATGCCTCCAGTAGGAGAGAAGGGATTGGTAAACAGGGGCACATACACAGAATGCTTTAATTATATAGATGCATAGCCCCTATGCAATTCCAAAATCCAAAAATCCATTTAGTGTTTAAAAAAAAGAAAAAAAAAAAACCTGACCTGAGTTGACCTGAGACTATTTACAAACTAAAATTATTACACTTAGGCTAAATAGCCATGCATTTTGGCTGCAGAAATATTGATGTCTGACTATGGGGTATTGTTCCAGACTCATTGGGAGTGTTATATAATATGTGGTATATGCACAGCATTAGCCTTTCTAAAATTTGAAATAGCCTGAATTTTAAAATATATCTGGCCCCAAGAGTTTTCAAGAGATTGTGATTCAGCATTGGCAGTGATAGATTTCTTAAGTTGGACAGTTGTTATTTATGTGAATGCCAATTTTCCTAGAATTTCCTCACCTTGCAGAAGCCAGAAGCATTGCTCCTACCTTGCAGAAGCCAGAAGCAGGAACAAGTAGTGGTCAAAGATAAAAGAGACTAAACTTCCCCCATGCCACCCTGGGCCTCAATTCTTTTGACACAGCCAGGTCAAGCTGGGGGGATGCCAGAAGCTTTGAACCCAATGTGAACTGGACTTTTAAGTCATTTTTACAGTGATTTAAAAGCTAAGCGTTCTGCCGGAGTTTTTGTCCAGGGATGGAGGAGGGCAATTTTTCAGAGAACATCTGAAAGCAGTGATGGGAGAAAAATAACACTAATTCCTAATTACTCTTCCAATGACTTCAGCCTATTCAATAAAATGGCAATATGTTCAGAGTCCAAACAAATACAAATTTTGTTAATCTTGTAGATCGCCTTAGTCTCTGTGGCTGATTTCATTATTGAATTATGATCAAGTGCAATCACCATAAATTTATGAACTTCTGAGAGATGGAATTCTGTAGACAGTATTGTGGTCAGGGCTTTTTTTTTCTTTCCAGTCAAACAGATGATACATGCCTGCTTCATTACCTCTTTCAGTTCCCCCCCTCCTTTACCCTTGCTAATTGATTAAGAAAATATTTCTGACACTGTATAGAGCTTTTATAGAAAACAATATTCATTCATTCTTATTTGTATTGGTTAACGTACCATGAAGTGATATTCCCCTCTGTTGATTATGAAAATCCAGCAGCTGGTCTGCTGTGGAGCAAGACAAAGCTCTCTTGGGCAGCGCTTCCCGACCCTGGCTGATATTGAGAAGCCCTGGAAGTGTTGGGGGGGGTGGAAATGCTCACATTCTAATTCCTTAGGTCTGGGATGGGACTTGAGGATCTGTGTTTTTCAACATCTCTCCAGATGTTTCTATTGTGCAGTCAATTTAACAATCACTATTCTAGAGTACTCGTGTTATTTAACAATGACCTTGGGGTAGCAGGACAAAGAAAAGAAAAATCATGTTTTATTTACTGTGCTGATTCATTCCATGTTCGCTCAGCTAAGACTTTCAGCACAGGTTCTATGCATGTTGTCACCTTGCTTGATGAAATTCTTAAGATATGAGATGATCAATAAAAATTAAATGAACTCTTCCTCTAGGTTTTTTTTCTCTTCCATTATTATTGGCAATGAATGTAGTAGAACTAACCAGCATGCAGGCAACCTTAAGCTAATGTATAACGCTTTGTGTTCTGAAAAGACAGTCCGACTAGTTCTCTTAAACACAATATAAAATGTACACATTTTGCTGGTAGAAAGCAAAAATGGCAATGTGTACAAAAGTAAAATAGTACATGGAAAAATTGTATGCTATAGCCTAGCTACATCTGTCTTTTAAAAAATTGCCAGAACCTCTCACAACTTTGTGACTTTTCCCTGGCCATCCCTTCTGCTTGGAGATTTTTCACTCACTTTCTTTGACCAAGAAACTACTCCTTATCCCTCAAAATCTGATTAAATGTCACAATGTGCACAAAGACTTTCTGTAACCCCTTTTTAAGAGTTAATCTCTGTTTCCCACAGTGTTCATTCGTTCATTCATCCTTTCTTTCATCATTCGCCCTTGTCTCATAAAGGAGTGTTTCCATAGCTCTCTGCCACATTGAATGTGTGCTCTTATGGCAATCCTCTTATATTGTGACTGGACCCAGAAAGTGCTCAGCCAGTACTGAATAAATGCTGTTCTCTATAAAACACAGTTACAATGCACATTTTTTCTAATGCAATTGATACAATTTAGTGGACTCTATGGAATCCATCATAAGTCCGGGAAATTGTCTTAATCAGTTTTTCTTTGCAAGTGGGAAAAAAACAGAATGATAGTTTGCTGGTGGGAATGTAAAACAGCACATTTGAAAAAAAAACAATAACTGTTTGGCAGTTCCTCAAAAAGTTGTACCCAGAGCACCACATGACTCAGAAATTCCACTCCTAGGTGTATACTCAAGAAAATCGAAAACAAATGCTCATGCAAAAAGTTGTTCATAATGGTTATAGCCACATTATTTATAATAGCCAAATGCAGAAACAACCCAAAAGTCCACCAACTGATGAATGCATAAACAATTGTGGTACGTCCATACAATGGAACATTATTCAATTATGAAAGTGCAAAGTACTGATACATGCTATAACATGGATAAACCTTGGAAACATTAGGCTAAGAGGAATAAGCCTGACCAGAATCCTCTGTCTTAGTTTTCTAGGACTCCTAGGACAAATATCACACACTGGTTGGTTTGATAACAGGAATGTATTGGCTTACAGCTTTGGAAGCTAGGAATCCAAAATCAAGATGATGGCAAGGCCATGCTTTCTCTAAAGTCTGTGATATTCTAATGATGATGGAAATCCTCTATCACATGGCCATCTTTCTGTCTAGCTCCTCCTACTTCTGGTTTCTACTTCCATGTCCAATTTCCTTTGAGTCATAAGGAATTCAGCCATATTGGATTAAGGTCCACTCTTGTTCAGTTTGGTCACACCTTAACTTTAACAGCATCTCCGAAGGTCCTGTGTACAAATGGGTTCACTCTCACAGGACCAGAGGTTAGCACTGAATATGTATTTTATAGAGGACATAATTTAATCCACAACAACCACATACTGTATGATTCTACTTAAATGAGACATCCGTAATAGGCAAACCCATAGACTTTGCAAGACTAGTGGTTTCAAGTTCAAGGGGAGAGTGGGGAATTGGAAATGAATACTAATAGGAATAGGCTTTCTTTTTTAGGTGAAGAAAAAATTCTGAAATTAGAAGGTGATGATTAGAAGGCAATGATGGCACTATCTTGTAAATGTACTAAAAAAAATACCAAATTAAGTACTTTAAAGGGGTGGATTTTATGGTATGTGAATTATATCTTAATTTCATAAAATAAAAATAAATCGAGTGTCCACAGTACTTTTCAGGCATGGTTACAGGCATTTGGGTTTTATTTTGGTGGCATTTTGTTTATTTGTGCTTTATGTAGGGATTTGCTATGCCTGAACACTGGTCCTTGAAGAAATTTGTGAGTCCTTTATTCTAAATATTGCTCACAAGAGTTCCAGAGGAGTTCAGGAAGGTATTTACATATTTTTTCAGCTCACGTTAGAAGAGGTGCAATAAAGAGAGGCTTAAATGGGTTTGTAAGAGCTCAGTATGGGATCCTACTTAAGTTGATGACAAAATAGTCTTCTCTTTCATCATTCAAAGTGAGAGAGGATGTAAGGGAAAATCTACCTTACTATTCTACTTTTAATTACAGAAATTGTAGGTTTAGATAAAAATCATACAGAAAATATAAAGCTCCTATATACCACCCTATTATTAATCCTTTATATTTGTGTGGTACATTTGTTACAACTGATGAAAGAACACTATAATTGTACTATTAACTACATTCTATGATTTATATTAGGGTTCACTGTTGGTGTCATACAGTCTGGTTGTTTTTAAATAATTTTTATTCTAGTTACATATAGACAACCAAAAATGTCCCCCTTAACCACATTCAAATCTAAGTCAATGCTATCATTTATGTTCCAAATGTTGTGCTACCATCAGCACCATCCATTACCTAAACTTTTCCATTACCCCCAAATAGAAACACTGTACAATTTATGTCTTAACTCCCCATTCCTTACCCCCGCTCAGCCCCTGGCAATATATATTCTAGTTTTGTCTCTATGAATTTGCTTATTCTGATTGTTTCAAATCAGTGTGATCATAAAATATCTGTCTTCTCATGTCTGGCTTATTTCACTCAATGTGACATCTTCAAGATTCATCCATGCTGTGAATGTATCAGAATTTTATTCCTTTTTATGGCTGAATAATATTTCATTATGTATATACTGAAATCTATTTATCCATTCATTGGTTGATGGATGTTTGAGCTGCTTCCATATTTTGGCAATTCACCTTACTACTCATTGTGCTTCTAGTGTTATGGTAATTCCCATAAGATTTTTCTGTCAAAATCATATAAGAGAACACTTCTATCAGTAGTTGGGGAGATGAAGCAACATGACCATAGCTGGTTGGTTGTCCCAGGAAGAGAAACATTTATGCCTACACTTTTCAGATTAAAGAAGGGTAAAGTAGCATCCCCTAAAACCAGTATCATGGAAAGAAATTCCCCCAAAAGGGCAAGGATCACCAGTTGAGTTGTCCTTTCTCATGGGGAGGTTCTTTCTCCACTATAAAAACAGAAGATTCCAGCTATTTATTTTACCAAAGTAGTCAGTGGTCAGACGGATTCCTTACAGAATCCAACAGAAGAAAGAATCCTAAGAGATTCAGGCTAAATGCTAGTATCAGTGGGAAACAGTTTATGTTGGATTTTGAGTGGGCTGAATGCTTTCCATGAAGGTAGCATGTATAAAACTATTTGACAATTTCCGTTGGGCAAAAGAAACACATCTCCCAACCCTCTTTATTTCACCCTTCCCACCCCACCCATATATTTAAAAACATAATATTCTTAGGTCCTGGTCATACTGCAATTGAAATCAAGTCTAAATTACACTGCATTTCTCCCCTCCAAATCATAAATCTACCACATCATCTTAGTTTCACTTTCTTCATGGCCCATATCAATATTTGTATGAAAATTCCCAGGAAATTTTTTCCTGCTTCCCTTCTCTGAATGTAAACTTGTTGAGACAGGACCTTGTTTTTCTTCCTTTCTTTACCTAGCATATAGTAGATACAAATAAAATGAATGCATGTCCTCTTGACCTATATTTTTAGTGTCATGCTAACCTGAAGAATGTGTGCAGTCCTACAAATTCAGTACGATATCATCTTTTACATTGTACAGACCTCTTTGTTTTTGGTGGAGTGTTATATGATGCGTATTATTGTTGTCTGCTGTTCAATTGTCACTATGGTTAGCTGCTGTTGGTAAGGAGTGGGCTTGTAGATCTGTAACACTCTTTCATCCTTTTGTTACCACTGTCAGGCATCAAAGGCAGCAGATTGAAATAAAAGTGTCCCCTCTCCTAAGAAGCCTCCCTGACTCCACCCAGGCAGGCAGACTTTGATTCCTCTATCTTCAGTGCCCTTTGCACAAAACCGCATTCTGGAAATTAGTAAACAGTATTGTCATTAGTTGTTTGCTGTTCCTTTTCCCCACACATTGTGTCTTTTTTCCTATATTCCTAATTTCTAGCACATGACAAAAAAATCAATAAATATTAGTTGGAATGGACTAAATGTCTTAAAGTGGTAATAATACTTTTAGAAATACAAGATGCTTTCCTTTGGCTTTTCCTTATCTCCAACATCCCCTTGTTATGCCAGATACCTCATGAAGATTAGCGTTGTTGCTGCAGGACATTTTTTTTAAGTGACAGTCAATGTTCAACATAAAAATAGAAATATTTTGAAACTGAGGATACTCTGTAAAGGAAAGTTTGCAGTTTGTTGCCACCTCAGCAACAGGCAGCAAGAGTTCCATTGTGTGGGAGGAGGGAGAGACCTACAGCGATGGCTGAAAATAATTATCTGGCTCCCAAAAGCTTTTGATCAACCTCTGGTGGACCGAGATGTTCCCATGAGCCCCAGTGAGTGGACACAAATGTGCTAAGAGGGCAGTGGGACTTGGAGCAAAGATGCTGCTTCTGAGACAAAAGGTAGACAGCTTAAAACCATGAGCTTCAGTGGCTGATGCCCAGAAGATCCCCTGTCAGCCAGATGGGAACAAGAGAACCTCAGTAAACTCCAGAACAGGAATCAGAATAAATCTACCTCTACTGCAAAGGTGGCAGCATGAGGGCTCCTGCACACAGCACCGAGGATCCCTTTCCCACCCAAATATCCAGATGCTTTACTGGGAAGGAGTTGGGAGAGGTGGAAGAAATTTGAAAGGCTAAACATTTACCCAAATGAGACTGGAGTTATTTAAAAAGACTAAATCAGAAGAGGGAGTGAGATAACTTTATTTGGCAAATGTAAGTTTTCCTTCCATTATTCAGTAAAGTAAAGTCATTTAGAGTAGATATTCTTTTTTTTTTTCAATTATTGAAAATAAGGGAATTTTCTAAATCATGGGAGTGTCAGTGTGCAGCTCACTCTCCTTTGCTGGAGCCAGAGGACTGAGTCCTCCTAAACCAGCCAAAACAAGCTACCCAAGGCTGGTCAAGGGATACTTGTTACCTTAGAGCACTTCGTGCCTGTTTGCTATCTATGAAATGAGTTGTAATAAAAAGGCAGGAACCAATGAAGTCCAACATTCCAAGATTCTTGTGAACACTCGAATTCGTGAAGTACCTTCTTCACGAAGACCATTTGTGAGATTGGCGATTGCTCCTTTGTACAACAGGAAATTATACTTTTTTCTGACCCACAAATAAGTTAACTCCCAAATCTCAATATTACTAATGGGCTACCCAATGGAATTCATTACATGGTTACTTAAAATTAACAGATTCGTTTACCATACTTAGTCCATTAAAGAAATTCAGCAGCATTTGATCTAAACAATGACCTCTAATCCAATGACCATTGGAAATATAACAAAATCCTAGAACACGTCCCAAGGAAAGCAGTGTGAGATTCTGTCTAAATGACATGTTGATCATCTATATTCTCCACAAGGACATAAATGTATTATTTTAAAATATTTCCTAGAGAGATGCTTCTTATACAGTGAACATGAGTTGGGATTTAAAAAACTACGTGATTTCACCTCTTGTTAATAACCACATTTTCTCTCAATGAAGAAAATGTTATTCATTGCCCATCACAATATCTGAATGAGTTTGAGGGGGAGGAAAGAGAGACAGAGAAAATACGAACTCATTCTAGAAGAAGTCTTTGCCAAATATGAAACATATTGAAAAAGAAATTCTCAGAAACATATTAAAAGGAAATTCAGAGGCTAAAAGGAAAAACAAAATCTACAGGGAAGATGAAAAGAGAAGGCACACCTTCCGTGGGCACACCGCTAGCCATCTGCTTTGCTTCAAAGTATGTCATCCTCCCATTAGGGATTTTCTCCCTGAAATCAAATGAACACCAGCAGTAGATAATAAAAAGGATCGTGGCAGCTGAGGAAGAGGAGGACACCCAGTAAGCATCATCTGTTGTCAAAAAAGTCATTTGAAAAGTAATTAGATATGAAGCCAAATGGATGGAAAAGCTATGATATTATTGATTTAACATGATTGCAATTTACTGTACATTTTCGAAGAGACAGGGTTTTCGTCCCACAATATGTTATGTTGTAGCATCAACCTGGTGTAGACAGAGAGAAGGCAGGGATCGTTTGAGCAAGAAAAACTCTTGTAGCTGAACTAAAGGCGTGTTAGCAAAAATTAGTTGCCCTAACTTTTGCTTCTGGTTAATTCCAATGAGAAGAAATTCAACAGCTCTCTCCAGAGAGACCCAAGAAGAGACAAATAACATATTTCTCAGCACCTCTACTTAGTTTTTATCTTGTATGCTTCTTTTGAGAAATTTAAAGTATAATTAGCAACACCTGAGAAGTTACATAATTATCAGAAGATCCTGCACTCCAGTTTTTAATGCCTTTTAAACAGGACTTTTTTCCTTGAAATAGCTATGTTTTTAGATACTTGCTACAAATTAATTCAATTCAAATTGCAGAAAATTTAGAAAAAGTCTTAACTGTAATCCCAGGACCCAATGAAAACCACAGAAAATTTTGGTATATTTACTTTTCGAGTTTTAAAAAATCTATACATGTATAGAAATATTTTTGATGGTATCATACGGAAAGCAATATTTTCCAAATGCATATACAATTTAATAATATTTAAATTTTTTAACAAAGGAAATAGGATGACTACACTACCAGAGAAGGAGAACAAGTAAGATATCTACTTAGCTATTTAAATCTATCTTAATTTATATTTGGGGATTTTTATAAGGAATTGTCTGATGCAATTGTGGGGACTGACTTAGCAGCCCCAAGTCCACAGGCATGCAAGAATAGAAGAAAAGATGCAGGCTGGAATCCCCATGAGCATAAGCAGGGACTCTACAAGGACAGCCTGAAACCTGTGTCCATCCTTGTTGCCCCTGCCCTTGGGAACAAACATACCCTGCACCAACCAGGGCCCTCAGTCATGGACTGAACACACATGCCTGGCTTGGGAGTCAGAGTAACTTAAGAAAGATTCAGGAGGAAGGGAGAGCAATAGCAGAGAACAAGTTGCAGTTTCGAGGTATTAGACTATTAGATACCAGCAAGGTGAATCAGCAGGTTGGCGACAATGCAGTGAATATGGAGTCCAGAATGCAGGAGAAAGTCTATAGTTTTCTTCCTTTCCTCTGCAGCCTACAGTCTCTGATCTCACCGGGCATCTGGGTCCATCTTTCAAAGGGCTTCCAGCTGAATGAGGCAGGCCCACCCAGGATATCAGCTCCTTTAATTTAAGGTCAACAAACTAGGAACTTTTATTGCATCTACAAAATCTCTTCACAACAGCACTAGAATGTTGATTAATTCAATAACAGAGAGTGGTGCTTGTTCTCACCCTTTATACAAAAATTAACGCAAAATGGATCACAGATCTAATGTTACCTAGAAATCTACAAAACTTTTACAAGAAAGCATGGAAAATCTTTGTGACCTAGGGCAGGGGCAAAGAGTTCTTACATGACACCAAAACCATAATGCATAAAGAACAAAACTGATAAATTGGACTTCACGGAAACAGAAAACTTCTGTGCTGCAAAAAAACATTGTTAAGGGGATGGAAAGATAAGCTTAAGACTGGGAGAATATACGTGCAAATCACATATCTGAGAAAGTATTTGTATCCAAAATATAGAAATAATTCTCAAAACTCAGTGATACAAATGCAAATAACCCAATTAAAAAATTTACAAAAATAAATAAATAAACCTGAATAGGCACCTTACCCAAGAGAATATAAGGATAAACACATAGAAAGCTGTTAACATCACAAACATTAGGGAAGTGCAAATTAAAACTATAATGAGATACCATTACACACATATTAGAATGGCTAAAATTAAAAAAAATTACTAACAGTAGCAAGAGCTGGCAAGAATAGAGAGTAACTGAAACTCTCATACAATGCTGGAGGGAATGTAAAATGGCATAGCCATCCTGGAAAACAGTTTGACAATTTCTTATACAGTAAAACATACATTTAACTTATGATCCACTATGGTGGTTTGAAGGTTCGTGAGCCCCAGAAAAATATGTTCTTAAATTGCACTTATTCCCATGGATGTGAACCCACTGAAAATAAGATATTTTGTTGAGGTCACCTCAGTTAAGGTGTGGCCAGCTCTGTGAGGATGGGTCCTAATCCTGTTATTGGAATTCTTTATCAGCAGAATGAAATTCAGACAGAGAGAGGAAGCAGCCAGAAGCTGAAATTTACTGGAACCTGGAAAAGAACTGAGGCCAGGAAAGGACCAAGGATCGCCCGCAGTTAGCCCCAGGACACCACAGCCTTGGAGAGAAAGTATTGCCTTGATGATGCCTTGCTTTGCAATCTTCTTGGCCCCACAACTGTAAGTTAATAAATTCCCATTGGTTAACCTGACCTATTTCATAGTATTTGCCCATGAAACGAAAACACCCACCAATCCCACTCTTGGATATTTATTTACCCTTGAGGATTGAAAATTTACATTTGCCCCAAAACTGTATATGAATTTTTATAGAAACTTTATTCATAATTGCTAAAAACTGGAAATAATCCAAGGTCCTTCAACAGAAGAATTACTAAACATGCTTTTTTTCATCCATAGCATAGAATACTACTGAATAATTTTTAAAAATGAACTATTGAAATGTGCAACAACTTGAATAAATCTCAAAAGCATTATGCTAAGTAAAAGAAGCCAGTCACAAAAGGTAACATATGTATCCATTTATAGATACTCTCAAAAAGACAAAATATAAGGGTGCCACTAAATTATAGTGATTTCCAGGTGTTAGGGTAGGGGGAGGGTGTGACAATAAAAGGATACCATGCCAGAGGTTTTTGGAGTGATGGAACAGTTCTGCATTCTGATTGTGGTAGTGGTAAAATGAATCAATACATGTGTTGAAATTCATAAAGTCACACACTAAAGGAAAAGTCAATTTTACTATATGATCATTTTTTAATTAAAATAAGAAAAATCAAAACTGTCCAAGTTTTCAGGGGACCTTAATTTCTCTTGGTTTAAAGTTCTAACCCCACCCTAGAGTAAATGTTATCTAAACTACAAAATTCTCTTCAACTCTCATCAGGTGTAATTACTACAGGAAAACCTATGAGACATGAATTGATTCTGCCTCTGAGATTCTACCTTGTTGCCTTCTGAACTTTCAAGGTTCTAACAAAAAATAAATATCACTTACGGATGCAAGCTGAATTTCCAAGTATCCCCAGACATACCCCTGCATAATACCTGTGATGGTAAGGTTCAGGTATCAATTTGGCCAAGCGATAGTGCCCAGTTGTCTGGTCAAGCAAGCACTGGCCTATCTATCACTGTGAGGATGTTTCATGGATTTAAGTCATGAGCACATTGGCTGCAACCACAGCTGATTACATCTGTAGTCAACTAAGGGGAGTGTCTTCTGCAATGAGTAATGTTTAATCTAATCACTGAAGACTTTTAAGGATGATTCAGAAGAGACAATTCCTCTTTCTGCTCCAACCAGCCAGCCTCTCCTGAGAGTTCACTGAGGACCTTCACTGGAGCTGCCAGCTCGCAGCCTGCCCAACAGATCTTGAATTCTGACATCTCCATGGTTCCATGAGACACTTTTATAAATCTCATATTTACTGACATCTCCTGTTGGTTCTGTTTCTCTAGAGAACCCTAACTATTACAATACCCGATAAAGAGGTAGATTATATTGAAATAGAAATAAACAAAGTTAGCCTTAAAGGGATCATTTTAGGTACTTTTAACCACAACTACTGTTCTTAAACTTAAAGTCATACAACAGTGGGTTCATGCTACCTGATGTAAATACTGCTAAAGAATCTATAATTTCTCTATCTATTCTCCATGGGCATCTAACTCTAAGGCTCATGAAAAGGACTCCAGAAAATAAACAGACAGTTGCCTCAAAAGGTAGTTATAGACAGCCTCTTCCACCAACCTTGAAAGATGTTTGAATAGGACAGAGGACTCACGTTTGTTTTCCTCTCCAATGGCCTGTTATATTCTTTCCTTTATGGTGGATCAAGATATTAGACTTTTAAGATGCATCTCCCCTGGTATTTTCTGTTGCTTTCTTGATTATCTTTGTATACTTAAAAGCATTCTGAACTTCCTAATTCACTTTCCCCAAGCAGTGTGGCTACCAACTTTTCCAGCAGCTGTATTTGTCATCAAGTCCTAGATCACTCTAGTAAGAACCTTACAGTTATACAGTTATTCAAATGATGCTACACTTTGCCCCAAAACTAATAATAACATCCCCTTTTACACTCACCACAAGAATATAACGAACCCCAACACATCCTATTTGGACCTTTGGCCCCAACAATTAACTGCTAGTACTAATATCTCCCAAAGGCTCAAAAGAACTTAGGAAACATCAGGGATAGAAATAGTTAAAGTGTAGTTATTTTCTCAAAAAGCTATTTAGAAGTCAGTACACGATCTATTTAATTCCACCTAAGGAGTTTGTCTTCCAAAAAGAAAATCAGACTATATCTCAAAAATAGTTGGTACTGACCTGTTATGATAAATAATATATTTATGCTCCTCGATGTGCACTCCCAAGAATATTCTTTTTATGTAATCAGATGGCCTTCTCTTACTTAGTGCATGTAATCGAACCACCCCACCTCCCCTACCCTACATTCCAACTCTCCTGTAGCTCATATTTTACCAAGAGCCCAACACATTAATTCAATAGAAGGGGACTGACATTTTGGATTTCACCAGATTATAAAAGGGTTTCTACTCTGGATAGGAGTCCCTAAACAAATATTATTTGGAGTATATGCCTAATTACCACCCAGATAGTAATGAAACGTCTCAAACTTAAAGGCCCAATGAACCAAAATAAACTCATTGATTAAAGAAGTCTTATATCATAGAATTGTCCTTGCCAACTTACTGGCCAATCAAAGCAGAGTACATACAATTACTAGCATTTGTTTTTGTACCTGGATAAATACTTTGAGGAAAGAAACGCAGTCAACTAAGCGAAAGAACAATTTTATCCAAGAGTGGCCTAACTAACCCATGGAAATTAAGCCTTTGTTAGTCCTAAGTGAAGTAGAAAACTGGATATGAAGTGGATTCCAAGTATTTCTGTTGTCACCAACCCTATACTTCTGGGGTTTTTTTGCTTTCTGATACCTTGGTACTTAAATGCTACTCTATCATCATTACCTCAAAGCAATGTGCATAGTGGTCCATTAAAAAGGGACTGCAATTCTCGTGGTCAAATCAGTATTTCTGAGGGCAGAGATTGAATAAAAGGGAAGAAATCAACACAGAGCCCGTGGTATAGACCTGGCTGGGAGAAGAGGGTGGGACTAATGGAAGGACCTCTGCAACCAACAGATACAAACACATCATTTGTGCTCTGCAGCTGAATCACAAGATTTCTCAGAAAAGTGAATAATTAAAATTGCCTTCCCTGAAAACTGTCAGTATGTGCAAGTGCAAATGGCCCTTTTGGATGATTTTCGGTCACAGCTTCCCCAAGGGGGAAAAAAGACTCTGTTCTAGAGTCTATCAACAAATTTGTCTTTTTAAACCTTTAGTCCATGAGACAATCTACATATGATGTATCTCCCTCATAGATGAGTAAAATTCAGTGCACACCCATTGAATATATTATGGTCAATTTATCATGGTGTGAATATATATACACACATATATACATAGATGTATAGGCATATGTATGTGTAATATTCCAGTGCACTTATATAGCAAATTTTATTCAACCATGTCCTAATACAAAATGAGGTTACTTTCACTATCATAAGCAATATTTGTCAAAAATGTGTTTACAATTACATATTTTCCATGATTATTTTCTTTGAGGAATTCTTAGAAGTGATATATTTAAAAATGAGGATTCAAAATATTAATCACCTAAAGGAAATTAGCAATTTATTTTTCAGAAAGATTCTGCCAATTTATTGACATTATATGAGAAACTATTGTACTACATCCTTGCTAGACCCATGCATTATTGCTCATTTTAATCTTTGACATTTGAAAAAGAATAGTGTTAGCTAACTCTTTTTGCATTTCATTATTTTTGAATTTGAAATCTTATATAAATTTTGCCTGCCATAGGTCTTTTGATTTCTTGTTTGTTAACTTGCCTGTTCATGTACCTTGAATATTTTCTTTTTTTTTATTATTGATGATAATGGCTTTTCATTTGTGAAAGATGTTAGGTATATTAATTTAATGGAAAAAAATTACAAACATAACCTTTACAAATACAAACTCAAACAAAATCACAATGGGGATGTCTATGGAACTTGATATAGTGATTATAAAATTAATCTGGAAGGATAAATATATGAGAAGAGCCGAACATTTTTAGAAGAAATAGAATACTTTCCCTACTGATATATGTTAACTAATATTCATTACAACCTGGAACAATCTTTCAATAATAAGGGGGAAAAATAGTTGTCCTCCTTCATACAATACACACACAAAAAATGTCATTCCAGTGTGGATTTAAAGTCTAAAACTAAATTTAAAACTAGAAACATGCTCAAAGGAAATAAATTTTTAACTAAATTTTTTATTTTGGAATAATTTTCGATTTACAGAAAAGTTGCAAAGATAATACACAAGCCTCAGCTAAATGCTTCGCCCAGTTTCCCCTGATGTTAACACCTTATACCATGGTACACAAATTAAAACCAATTAGCACAGGGTTTTCTCACTATGCATAGTGAAAAGCCAAGGCAGACTTCAATATATATTTATTAATTTTTTCATTCATTCCAAAAATATTATTGTGAACTTACTCAGCTCTGGAGAGTGAACCAAATAGACAAAACGTTTTGTATCACTGATACGACCTTCTAATGGGAAGGAGGGAACAAACAATAAACAAAATAAATAAATTACCCAGTATATTTGAAGTGATCAATGCTGTAGATAAAAATAAAGCAGGAAGAGGACTGGGGAGTCCCCACGAAGGTGGTAGAGGAAGAATATATCATTTAAATAAGATGGCTAAGGTAACCTTCAAAAGAAAATGGCTGTATTAATCAGGGTTCTCCAAGGGAAATATTACGAGATTTATTCTAGGAATTGGCACACAAGACCAGGTGGGGATTGGCAAGTCTGAAACAGCAGGCCTCAAGTTGGAAACTCCAATGAAGTTTTCAGTGAATTTTCCAAGAGAGGGTGGCTGGCTGAAGTGAAGAGAGAAATTCTTTCAGACTGCTGAAATCATCAGTTCTCTCTGAAAGGCCTTCAATTGATAGGACGAGACCCCTGTTTGCTGGAGGCAATCTCCTTTGTTGATTGTCGAAGTTATCAGCCACAGAGGTACAACCAACTGAACAATGATTTAAATCCACAAAAACCACTCTCACAGTAACCATCAGGCCAGTGCTTGCTTGACCAAACAACTGGACACCAAAACTGGGCCAAGTTGACACATGAACTTAACCATTTCAACTAGGAAGAAGCTCCTGGTCAACGGGATCTTAGCTCAGAGGTTGGCAAACCTTCTATAGAAGGCTGGAATGTAGATCATTTTTATTTGGGGCTATATGGTATCTGTTGCAACTACTCAACTCTGCCATTGTACAGTAAAGGCAGTCATAAGTAATACTTAAAGGAATGAATGTGGCTCTGTTCTGATATAACTTCATTTTACAAAAACAGGTGGTAGACCAGATTTGGCCAATAGGCAGTAGTTGGCAGACTCCTGCTGTAGAGCCTAACCATTCAAAGTGTGGGCCAAGGACCAGCAGCATCAACATTATGTGGGAGCTTTTCCAATGAGCACCACCCCAGACCAGGTCCCTCTTTAGATTCAGGAGACTTTGTATTTTTTATTTTCCTGCATCACATCTCTTTCTCCTCCTGGAATTCTCAGTATATTTGATCTCCTGAATAAGTTCACCATGATTTTCTAAAAATTCACAGTAAACTTCTCTATGTCAAGTTCAAGTTTGCCTTTCTTCTATAGTCAAAAATTGCCATACCTTTCTAGTGTCATGTGCTAAAGAGTGGTGAATTTTTTTTTGTTAAAATTCAAAAGTATAGAAAGGATCTGTTATGACATTTTTATATTTTAAAGTATGAAGTTGCATTTCTTTCATCGTTCCTTATCCTAAAATAAAATCCTAAAAACTCTCTTTTCATAGACACGTCTTTTAAGTCATTTCAAAAGTACAAAATGGGGCTGTGTGATGGTGGCTCAGTGGCAGAATTTTCGCCTGTCATACTGGAGACCTGGGTTCGATTCCCAGTGCGTGCCCAAGAAAAAAAAAAAAAGTACAAAATGAAGTTTCTGTAGTTTTCTCCTTTCCCAGGTGGTAAGTTTGCATCATAGGGAGATTTCTGCTCTGAGTCTTCAAATCCCTTTCTGATGAAGGGCTGAGACTTTTTCACATCTGTTGATTTTCTCTATTCGTTCATCTTTAAAGTGTGGATGACTATTGATGGGTTGGATGACGGTGAAAGGAACAGTCTAGAGCCAAAATTGGGAGAGGAGATTTTTTTAAATCTGGTCTTGTTCTCTTTGTAAATTCTTTGTGGTTCAAATAAGGGAAAGAAGACAGCCTTCAGCTTGGCCATGGTCTGTTTCCATAGATCAAAGTTGGATGGTCTGTGAGGCGGCAGAGGTGGTTGGGGACCTCCACAGCTCTGGTAAAGTGTTTCTTTGCATAGTTTGGCATTGAATTCCAAAGTTGGTCCCTCTCCCTTCCCTAACAGGCATGAGTTCTCTTTTTAGAAGAAAGTCATGTGTATATAGCACATCTGCTATACTTAGCTCACTCTTACTGGGGATCATCAGAAGAGTGACAAATGGGGTCACAAGTTCTCCTGGGCACCATCCATGGAATGTTTTGTTTTGTCTTTTTCACTTTATGGAATATGTAAAAGACATTGTTTTAATGTAAGACGTTCAATATAAAAACCATTGTTCCTAAAGAAAGGTAAGATGCAGTTCCTATTAGAAGTCTGCATGGATGGACTGTGAAAGAATAAATAACATATCAGATCTCATGCTCATCACATCTTTGGTTAGGGAACTGGCAAGATGATGGTGACTTCCTTATTGATGGAGAGGGAAGCTATAATTCCATTTAAATCAAATGGGATTCAGGCAGGCAGGTTTAGCAGATCGTTACCCGAACAGTGGCCTTTGAGTATTAAGCTACGATTAGATTTCAACATCTGCCACTCACTCTGTTTTCTATGCCTTGGATAAAGAGCACATGGTGCCAACTTGCTGGCAAAGACGCCCAGTCCATCCCAGTGAGTCTCAGTCTCAGAGCTTGGACCTCTCTACTCTACTGTTCTTACTCCTGCCCCCTCCTAGTCCTGTGGGAGACACAGCTCTGGAGCCAAGACCTTAGGACAAATAAACATCTCACCCTTGAGCAGAGGACTAAAAGGAGAAGAAATGGCCTATGTACTGTGTAGGCATTGCATTTGGCAAGAGATACAAGAGTTTGTGAAAAACATTAAACCGTCTGATTTTGAGGCCCTGAAATTTCACTCTCAGTTCTATTAAAGTAATTACGCATGCGGTCTAGCCCTGACCCAGTGTTGGCAGCTCTCTAAAACTCATCCCTTCTGCACCAAATGGTAGCTAAGAATGCAGGCAGAGGCCTACCACTGTTTGTTGACCCTTGCACTTCCCCACAGTTTCTGAAAGAATTGAGATTTGATTCTCAGTGCGACATGCTCCTTGGGACCTCATCCGCCAGTCCCCAAACCAGCTTTAGCTCCTATACCAGGGGCCACAGTTCAGTCAGGGCCCTTTCTGGAGCTTTTCACTTCACTGAACATTACCTAAATTTCACTCACAAGTGAAGGTGCTCTTTCATGCTCTGAAGGCCGCACAGCTTTTGCTGTGGCTTTATATTCCTTTGGCCACATTGGTGGAGTTTGGGAAGGGAACGTGTATTAACACACTGGGGTCAGTTTGTCTTCTTGAAGTAGGCTTCAGATAATTTCTCACAGGCTCTTGCTCTGCGAATCCTGACAGCCCATTTACAGAATGTTAAGTGCAGCTGTTTGGCAGTCAGCATTTGAAGTAAGGCTATCGGGCCTGATTTACAGAAGAGACTATGAAGCTGCGATGAAAGAAAATAAAAGCTTGGTGTTTCACAAGATTGAGAATTAGAAAGCCCAGAGTTCTTGTCTTTGGTATTCAGTCAGGCCATAACTCAAAGCCAATGTCCTCATCTCAGCATCTCAACCTCACTACCTATCAACTAAACAGAGGAATCCACAGCTCAGTCCCCAGCGCAGCCTGCAGGGCCACAGCTGTCCACACAGAAGGGAGGGGGCACTCTGCAAACTAACATGGCCACTGAGGTATAGACATTCACGGGTGAGCAGAGACTTATTTGCCACCCGGGATAAAGACAGACTGAAAAAGAAGGGATATTATTAAAATGCCTGCTCATTCTCAAATTTTTAAAATAAGTAATGTCACAATCTAATGAACACATTATATGTTTATGTATTTGTGTATTATTTTTCTACCCTCCTTCCTTCTTCTTAGAAAGACCTGTACAAACATCCAACTCTACAGAAATGCATCAGTGCAATTGAGCGCAACAAAACACAAATAAACATGAAAGGGCAAGGATAATTCTGGAATTAGCTATCTGACTCTTGTTTTGGTTCAGGAGCAAAACACGAAACAGATTTACATCAAGTCTTCTCCCACTCAGATCTATGTGAATTATAAGAAGCTACAACTGGAAATTGAACCCACATTTCTTTCCTGACAACATAGCAAGGGCTGCTTTGTTATTTATTATTTTCCTGCCATTCCACATTCATGTATATTTATGTGATGTCCCAAAATATCCTGCAGCACTTATTTCAGTTGATCATCTATGGGTCCTAATCAGAAATACTAATCAGGAAATCCATAACATACTCAAGCCCTATTGTGTAAGACAAGCATCATTTGGAATACAGAAAAATCCTGCTGAGATAAAAGTGCTCTTCTAAGTACCTTCCACTTTTACAACAATAAGGAGAGAAAATAAAGGCCACTTTCTGCTTATTTCTGAAGGTTGAAAGCAATGGCATGTGAAAAATGGGTCTTCTACAGGACCCACTAGCCAGAGGAGATCAGAGATTACAAAGTCACTCGGATGCTAATTGAGACACATGTCCCCATGTTTTTAACTAGAGGGTATAAAAGTTAAATATAAAGATCCTCAGATTCTTTCTTGTGTTCATGAATCCCAGTTTAAGAATAATATCATAGAATTCAGCAGATTGGTTCACCCATTTTCAGGCAGTTTATAAGCCTTTGGCCCTGATAGCCTCAAGATTTCCCTAATGAAACCATCTCAAAGGAAAAACATTTGAAAAGAGGAATTCTGGAGCCTTTATCTACTGGAAAAATTGTCCGACCTGATTTTTCAACCTACAAAGCAATTTTGTATGTTCATTTAATGTGTTTCCCTTTCTTACATTAAGTAATTTTTCCTCTGACAGACTGGTCTTTAGAAAATCCTTTTTATGTGACACACAGGCACCTCTTTATAGTTTTGTCCAGGTGTTGACAAAGAGTCACATCTGGATTTTTTTTTCTTACAACAACAGAAATGGAAGTATCTATATCAAAGCATTAACATTAGGGGAACTATTCAAATCTCACGTGGCTCTCCTACTCCATCCACCCATTCGCCTACTGCTCTCCTGAGAACACAGCTTAGAATTAATTTTTCTTTAAATAATTTTCAGTTAAAAGTAGATTCCCAAAAGGAATATATGTTATTATGTGAACTCAAAATGCTTACCGCTTGCACACCAACATCTAAGACAAGCACTCAAGTGGTCTTTGATCTTCAGAGTACATCATCATTTAGCTTTCATTCCAGCTGCAGACAAACACTTCTAGAAGGTGGCACAGTATTCTTTTAGGATGCTATTTCCACATCACTGATTTATACTTATCAGGATTTAAGCTATGGATGATCACATCTTAAGAGGAAACCTTTGCATGGTTGATCTGGCTGGTTGGGGCTGACTCTGACAGCTCACCCCATAGCCAGTCCTGTCAGTTTCCATGCAATTGCTCACGGATAGAATTGAAAATCTGACCTTGACTTTCACAATAAATATTGGTCTTGGCAAGAAAACAGAACTGTAAAGTCTGAGGTAATTTATGGAGAACATGCTAAACTAAAAATGGTGTAAATTCAGCTCCATCCATACCAAAAAGTCATTGGGTGACATTGAAAAAAAAATGAGGAGAGTAGCTAAATTTCTCTGTGGTTCAATTTATCATTTTAAAAAATAGGCTTCATAACTTTATTTCTCCCATAGGCCAGGAGCTGTGTGATATCATTATGGTAAAGTCAACCATTTTTAAGATGATTTAGAAGGTAATCCATCTGTTTAATATTTGCCAGTAAATAAGAATGTACCTCATTCCCCAAATACCTCAGTAATTAATACCTTACATTATTAATTAGTATTAATGATCTCTACTAATATCTTACATTAGCACCTCCAATAGCTATAGATTCTCTTGAATAAGGAATTGCACCCTTTTATAATTTAAGCAGATTTGAAAGACAAATATGTTAAAACATTATTAAAAACGGCATATCCAAATCCCATTCAACACGGCATCCAGTTGAGAGAGAGAGATGCTGAAGTAATAGGACACAGGCATATCTACTTGGGTGGGAGGAGAATGTCTTGAAAGGCTTAGAACAAAGGCCCTAGAAAACATGAAAGAACTGAACATTTGGGTTGTGCAATTTGATGAAAGAAGAGAGAAAGAGTAGGTAATGGGAAAGACATTTATCATAACTATCAAAATTTTCAGGTGCTGCCTCGGCACCCATCCTACTTCGGCTAAGCCACCTGCCTCAACACTGACCTTTGTCCTGATTAGTAAACAACTTTCCAGCCCTGGGACCTTGAGACCCCAGGGTCCAAACCCACAACAGCGACCTCCACCCACACCACCCACACATCTCACCCAGAACCCATAGCTGGCCCCAAACAATAAGCTCACTACAACCACCACCCTAAGACTCCCAGTCCCTTTCCCTTTTCGCATGTGTTTACTTTGAACTAACCAATCCTTGATTCCCCCTACTACCAACCTCCATCCCTGGACCACAAGAAGGATGGATACAAGCCCACAGGCATCTCTTACTCTGTTGTGTGCTCCCCACCTGCTGGGTAAACCTTCCAAACCATTTATGCTTCCAGATAACCCTTTGCCCACTCCCCATCTCTAGGACCTATGATTTACATAGCTATCTTTTCTCCTGCATCATGGACTCAGTTTCTCCTTGTGCCACACCTGACCACCACTGGACCCAAATTTAAAATCCAGCCTAACTAATTTGTTTATGTTTGTTTATTTTGCATGGGCAGGCACCGGGAATCGAACCCAGGTCTCCAGCATAGCAGGAGAGAACTCTGCCACTGAGCTACCATTGCCTGCTCTACCCTAGCTCATTTGAAACAGCACTGACAACATATTTGTCCTATTTCATTTGCTTTGGACTGGTTCTCTAAGTAAGCTGAGGAGTTTTGTTTGGTTGTTCCTGTTGGCTTGTTGGTTGGTCCTCTATTGTCCAGGTCTCAACACTAGGTATTTGGGGTATCTGATCTGATCTAGTATCTCAAAAATCTCAGTAGTTGCAAGTTAAAACAAGTTACCTGCAATATGATCTAAAAAAGAAAGAAAAGCAGAATTCTCGAAAAACATATAGCTATTCCCAAGTCTAGCCACCTCGGTCCTTTCCAGTGGTGTGCCCAGGCCTAGCTAGTGCTTTGGGGAATGCAAAATTTCCCAGTTAAGCAAGAAGAAACTCTGGGATGCTATTAAAAATGAACAACACATCCCCAGCAGCAACCGCGCCAGGAGGGGGCAGCGGCGGCTTCTAGAAGGCTCTGGCGCCCCGCGACCTGCAACACCGGACATGTGCGGGGTGGGTTGGGGTGGGGGGGAGGCGGAGCCCAAAAGGAAGTCGGGGAAGCTGACAGCTCAACCTGCTCCTACCAAAGTGGAAACAAGCCTCAATAGGCAGCGGGAAAGGATATGTCTTCAGACAGAAAAAGTGCACCCAAAAGAAAATAAAGATTTACCTGCAGAACATGAAGAAACAAAAAATGAAGAGTCCAACCTCTGATGAAACAGGAAAGAAGCCAAACCTGACTAATTTCGTATACCGGGTCTTTTCAGTGGGCCCTGTTTCTCCTTTCTTGTACAATCCAGAGGAAGACTTTTATCAACTATTTTGTAAAGGTAAGGTTTTTAGTAGCTCCAGAAGAAATATTTTTAAGAAAGAGATTGAAATCCCATCTCATCCCATTTCTTAACTTAAAGTGTTTTTGTTTTGTTTTTGTTTTAAGAGGGAAAATAATTTGCTCCTTGTGTATTTTTCCGTACAACCATAAAATAGTGAGATATTGAATTACAGAAGTTTTGACTACGTTGGATGGCATCTTAACATTCCACATGGTGGGGAGTGACAGTTTGTATACCCTAAAATACAATGCCCACTAAATGATGATTTGAAGTTATAGTCATGCATTTAATATAGGTTGGATATTTTAAAGTACTTCTATTCCCATGACCTCAATTCTCCCTGTCAGAACTCTGTGCACATCCTTGGTTGTGGTCAACCAGTTTTCCTAATAACTTTGCTATATGCTGTGAAACATTGGAAATATGAGTTACATGGTTTGTATGGCATTAAATTGTGAATTAGTGGGATTGATAACAGCTTAGAGACATCTGAAGATATTGGTACTTGATAACCTCTTAGGGAAAACTTGTCTCCAAATTTTAAGCTGGAATGTCACTGGAATAACTTTAGGAAACAATTACAACGACATGGCTTTTTAGAGTTTCGGTACATACATTAAGAATTGTGTACAAATTGTTCATAATGTCCATGTGCTGATCTTCAGAGCAACCAATAAACCCTCAATTATGTAAGAAAAATATCAAGAACATTTCAGGTTATGAAAGCAAAAGACCCCATGTACAAGTAGACCTGCCAAGTCATCTTCCAATGAGAGTCAAGCGGCACAAATGCACAGGAGGTGAGGGCAGGAAGCTGCAGCTCTGTCCTGCAGTGGCCAAGGCTAATCGTTTGAAAGTAAAGCATGCATTTGAATTGCACTTCCTGACACCTTAAGGTCATCCTTCAAAGCATCTGACTAAATCAATCCAATCCTATCCATTCATTACAGAAACCAACTTTTCAATGCAGCTCAAGATTCCCTGAAAATAGAGTCTCCCACGTGCTGATAAAGCATGTTTTTCATACTAGCATCATCTATTGAAACTTCAAAAATGTATTCAAAGAAACAAAGAGCCAAAAGAAATGCTGCCCCAAAGGTTGCTGCTAACTCAGTGTTATCTCCAGATAATGGGAGTTTCTTAGAAAATTCAATAGAGCTTTAACAATTGTTCTTTTAAAAATTCAATAATGAATATATGAAATTCTACCTAGTTATGCCTTAAAGAATTTATCTGTTGAGAAGGTTGGCTTAATGAAGATACTCCTATTTTATATCACATCCAGCTGCATTATGAAACTGCTAAAAAGCAAGAATTGAATAATGCATATACAGAAAAGTTGAATGTTATGAACTGTAGCCATTTCTTACTTTTATGAATGGTTTAAGCTGCATATAGCAGGAAACTCAACTTGCAGTAGTCTAAACAAAGTCTGAAAGTAGATAGTTATAACATGTTAGTTCAGCTACTCAAAGGTGCCATCAAGGACCCAAGTTCTTTCTGTCTTTCTGCTCTTCAATGCTTAGCATGTTGCCTCTTTTGTTGTCACTCTGTGATGGCAAGATGGCTGCCTCAGCTCTCATCATCACATCTGCATTCAAAGCAGAATGAAGTAGGGTGGAAAGGGACAGCAACAGCCCAGTCTATCCTCTCTTGTCAAGAAGGCAAAAGTTTACCCAGGAGCTCAGCACAATTCTGCTTAGTCTCATTGGTAAAACCTGGTTCACCTGGACCCTTAGATATGAAGGGTTTTTAAGGACCCTTAAAGGCAGAGAAAGTGAACATTTAATGGGACACATTTTCTCTTTAAACAAAATTGAGGATCTCTTAGCAAAAAAAAAGAAATAGGAGAAAAGAAAATGGATATTGGGAAGATAAGCAGCAGAGTCTGCTTCATGGACCTAAGCCAGCAGTTTGTAAAAGTTCTAGGATGCGCTAATCAAAGTAATGTTATTCCTAAAACTTGCAAGATTTAAAGAAAATAGCAGAGAAAATAAATTTGGAGCAACATAGAAACTCACTCACTAACACAAAAAAGGTTTTTTCCTTGAAATAAAGATGTTTACCATTATCTTGAACCTCTGTGATGTTTGTAAATGTCATCACTGCAAACACCCTAGATATACATATACCTTAGGAATCGTTAAACTGTTTTAATGACTTCAACTTTGTATTGGTTTATTGAATTTATAAAGCCTGTACCAAGAGACAGAGGGTAGCATCTAGTAAAATGCTGTGTCTGGAGGAAGCAATGAAATATTTCTTATTTATAATGAGGATAACAGTGATAAATAAAGCCCGTGCTAGCATCAGTCCCTTTTACTGGTGCTTAAATCCTCTGCTGTAGAGAGCTTTGTAATGAGAATTCTAGGAAAATCTTTTATAATTCTAAGGTTGAGGGACAGAACTAACACTCGTTGTCACAGTAGTTTTATTGGGCTTTTATTGCATGTAGTTGTTATGTTTCTGAGGCTGGAACTAGGCAGCTCTGTATTTCAGTCTACGTAATAAGAGTCTGCTTTGTAAGAGGTTTCTCCAATTTTACAGTAATTCCTTGAAAGAAATAAAAGTGAATTTCAAAGGGAAGGAGGGAGAGCAGATCCTATCATGATTCCTAGTGCAAACCAGATTACATCTTTGTGCATTGAGCATCTTCATTGGACCACACTTGAATTCATCATTCTTACCCTGCCTTAGCTACAGGAGAACTTGTTAAATAGGAGACAGGTTCTCATGAGCACTTTGGCTTCTGGCAGTGACAAATGTCTTCACCACTTCTATTCATCCATCCATCCCTTCATTAAAAAACCAACAACAGTATATCAACAAACTATGGAGCGTTCTGCGGTAACCTGAAAATGCAGAAAGAAATAAGACATCACCAGTCTTCAAGTTGCAATAGATCAGTGGGGTCGAACAATATACCAACTATCCAAGCCAATGGCCCTGGATACAATCACATTCTATAGCCTTTCAAACATATAGCCCCTTTCTCATATGAACAACTTTCTGCAGATGCAAGAATGAAGCAGGAAAAGACCCCCCACACACACAACCTTCTGTGATGGTCAGGTTCATGTGTCACCTTGGCCAGGTGGTAGTGCCCGGTTGTCCAGTTGGGCAAGCTCTGGCTTGTCTGTTGCTGGCAGGACAGTTCATGGACTTAAATCATGACCACGTTGGCTGCATTCATAGCTGATTACTGTGATTTGCAATCAGCTAAGCAAAGTGTCTTCTGCAATGAGTGAAGCTTAATCTAATCACCAGAAGGCTTTGAAGGAAGATTCAGTAGAGACAATCCCTCTCTCTGCTTCAGCCAGCCAGCCTCTCCTGAGAGTTTGCAGAGGAACTTCATTGGAGCTGCCAGCTCATGGCCTGCCCTACAGACCTTGGACTCATATCCTCACAGTTGTGTGAGACACGTTTATAAATCTTGTACTTATGGATGTCTCCTGCTGGTTCTGTTTTCTCCAGAGACCCCTAGCTAATACACCCTCCCTAAGAAAATTTTAACTTTAAATCAAATTTATAATCTTTTCCTAACTGACATTCAAAATTATTTGAGTAACGTTTGATAAAATCTTACCATGTGCTAGCTAATTTCTTAAATGATTGTATTTAATTGTCACATCTATCCTACAGGAATTAGCATCCTTTAGTCTCTGAATGAATGCTGGCTCACACACTCTTCTCTGACTTAAGCAGCAGCAAAGAACTTTTTGGATTCCCCCCAAAACTAACTGGAGCTCCTCTTTCTTTCCCTCACAGTCAACATTCTATTCAACCTCTATTTTTCTATATTTCCCAGAGATTGATGAATATCATTCCCTTGATCCTTCACCTTTGTACATGGGATAAATGGACAAAATAGTAGAATGACAGACAAGTTTAGCTATCTAGAACAAAATAAGATATTAAGGAAAAATTGAGTGATAAGGCAATTTTTTCCTAAAATGTACCTAAGATAAAGATGGTAAAGTATTGATTTCCTGCAGCTCTCTTTTCTAGAGATCTCAGTTATTCAGAATTCAGTTAGGAAAATGTCTAATGCCAGCTAGGAAAGATTCTGTGAAGAGCTAAAATAACTGTCTCATAGTCTGCCTCCTAAGCCCCTCACTAACACTAAAATCAGTTTGTAGACATAGTTCTGGCAGGTTTGCTTGTCTGGCTCATCAGGACATTAGACTTTCGAAATTAGAAATAGGTAGTGGTAGCTTGATTGAGAGAGGTCATCTAGAGAGAGGAGTAAGAAGTGACAACTGAAAGCCAGTGTGTGAGCACAGGGATTGGAAACTGATAAGAAATAGACATAAGAGCTCAAAAAGAAAAGGAAAAAAAAAATCACTATAGATGGATCCCCAGCACAAATACCCTTCATACTTGAAAAGTCCTTGATGGGCTATGATTCATGTGACAACACTAGATTAAAAGAACAGACCGAAAAATTTTAATAGCCTCTGTTAAGGTAGGAGAGTTTATAACAGTACTTTTAAATGGCCTCGTTCAATATAGCAAAAATTAAGAAGGGTTGCATCGATTATGGAGGCAGCACAGGTTTCAGTGAAGCCCCTGCCCCTTCCTCCCCAATGATCTTACACAATTTCCTGAACTTCCCTGAGCTCCAGTTGCTCCTCTGGAGAATTGGCATATTAATATTTAGCTCTTACAGTTACTTTAAGAATAAATAAATTTAGACTTATTGCATATATAGCACCATCCGTGGCAAGCAAGACACACTTAATGTGGACTTTTTCATTTCCCTTAAAAGGGTTAGCTTTAGTTGTCTGGGAATTTCATTCCTAAGGAATAACCTATTCTACTAAAATGCCATGTGAACAAGCTGTAAATAGACCTATTCATATAAAAGCCTCCATTAAGTACAAAGTCTAAGGTGATAGGGTGATCTGGCACCTTTTATCATGCTTGCTGGACCCCTTGGGGAGTTTACCGAATGGGAAAGACAGCCCAAGCCATAACTACTGCAGCCTCCATTTCAAAACTCCCTATACATCCATTTTCTCTTGATGCTTTTATTCACCTGGTCTAGATCTAACATGCTATGATCAGCAAGTGCTCACAAATGCAAACGGCTGCAGTAACTGTGCCTTACTACTGTGTTATGGGAAAAGGACTTAGAGGTGAAGAGAGATGTGGAAAACAATTTGAGGTCCAAACTGGCCAAGGTGTGGTCCCTTTGAAGGGAGCTTTGGATGTCTTAGAGACCTAAGCAATGGGGGAAGAAGGAGGGGCCCCACCGGAAGGGGAGGAGGAGACAACAGCAGCGGAGATTCCATCAGGGCCCAAAAGAATGGACCAAGATCATTGCCCACACCATTGTGGGGAGAAAAACATTTCTGTTCATTCCCTTTCCTTACAATTTACCCCAGTAATTCATTTGTCCTCATTCTGTTCTGTCCATATTTCCTCCAAACTCTCATAATTTGCTAAATCTTTTGCTAGATAATTAAAGAAATAGGTTGTCTTGCCAATTTAAGAAAGTCCTTTCATTCCTCCTGCCTAAAAGTTGCAACAGCAACAATCAGAACAACATCTGACTCACCCTTTGCATCTTCTCATTCATTTCAAAGAACTGTAACTGTCTCATTACTGTATTAGAAAGAGGGAGTGAGAGAGGAAGAGAGAAAGAGACAAAGAGAGAGAATCAGAGACAAAGGAGGCTGCAGCAATTTATCAGTTAGCTCCATGAATGTTTTATAGTCCAGCATGCTTAGTAAAGGATTTGGGGGTTAAGCTAAACCTTTACTTTAAAGAGAAACTTTTTTCCTCCCAAGTCATTTCCTTGTAAAAATGAGTTTCCTTATCTCATCAGTGTTGAGCAGTCCCATGATTCTCTAGATCAAGGGCTAGCAAGCTATGACCAGCTGTTTGAATCCTGTCAAATGCCTGTTTTGGCAAACAGTGTTTCACCAGAGCATGGTGCAGCCATTTGGTTCTCTCCAGTCCAAAACCCTATGTGCGACCTTTCAAGTCAGAACCTAACCAGTTACAAAGGCTTTACCAGGCAGGCCCCCTGGGAGAAGCTGTGTTCCCTATGCCGGACTTGGTGCATCAGCAGTGCATTAGGGTTTCCTGGAGGGAGTTATAATCAAGGACTCAGGCCATCCCCTGCACCCCCACCAGCTGTCCCCATGTGCACTCTGCATCCCCAAACCTGGCACCTCCATTCAGAGGCCCCCTTATCAGGGCCCAGCTGAGGCGCTTCTCAAGCTCCTCTGCCAACACATCCTTTTTGCAGGGCCGTAGCTAAGGTACTTTTCTCTACTCCACTCAGTACTGTTCTACTCCTAGTCCTTTCCCTTTCTCTCCACTCCACCCCCCAGGCCCCTTGAGTCCAAAAGACAAGGTCCTTTTATTTGGGGCTCTCTGCAGTGAAATGATTCTCCTGGACTACACTGACCCTCAGCCGTTGCCTCCCACTGGGAAAACTGGAACACTGAGGTGCTGGTGCCTATTTGTGCCTCTCCTTTACACTATTACAGTAAGTAAATAAAGGCTTGATAGTTACTTTCAGTTTGATCCATCATCCTAATTGGACACCTGGATACCCAGCTGCTTTCACACTACCACAGCAGAGGGGAAGAGTTGCAATAGAGGTGGAGAGCAAAGCTGAACATTCTTACTATCTGGCCCTCCGCAGAAAAAGTTGACCAACCTCTGCTCTATAGCAGAGGTCTCCCAAATCAATCCAGAGTCTGAAAAGGTTTTCCACTGGGATGCGGAAATAAAATATTGACAGTTCTTTTTCCATTTATATGTTCTCTAACAGAAAAAGGAATTACTCCTTATAACTATTTAATATTTTATATATGGATTGGCCAGGACATCCCTTGCCAGTCCACGGCTTAGACAGTCATATTTACATACTCTGGGTGAGGTTTCCTAGGGGAAGAGGGAATTCCCCCCCAGGAGAGGGGTCAACCCCAGCATCCTCCATCATCTGTTCATTTTCAGCCCCTTGTGACATGGCACAGCTTGTGTGTGACTCGTTAAGGGGATTTAAGGATCTTATTATCTATCCAAATCAACCTTCACAAAACAGACAAGTGACTCTAAAATAGTCCCACAAAGAAACCACAAAGAATTCTAACCATGGAAGCACTAGTGAATAATGAAGAAAGGGCAGAGTTGATACTTGTCTTTGTTCGGGTATGAACTTTTTCTCAGCTGTTCTAAGTGAAAACAATGACGATTTATATAGGTTTGACTAAAAGTCAGCCCAAGGTCAATCGAAAGTCTCAAGAAGAGGATTAGAAATAGAAATTTCTACCCTCTGTCATTTCTGATATGTCACCCTATGTGTATATTGTGGCATGAAAAAATTATAAAATTTTAACATTTGAAAAACATCATGTTTACCAAAATATTAAAAAATACAGTTTACTTCAACTTTGTCTCATTTTTTTAAGATGCATTTTGTAATGTATATAATATGTGATTCAACCTGTGATAATGCAGTACATATAATCCATAAATAAATAAATAAATAAATAAATAAATATACTAAAATTATGGGAGTGCTCAAATTTTCCCATTTATTCAAAGGGTACCACCATTCTAGAAGGTAAAGGGAGAAAGAGATGGTAGGCCTCTGTAAAGCTCTCTGGCTGCTGTTAATTTTTCAAAAGCAAAGAAAACCAGGGGAAATTTACCCAGCAGGGGTCTGTTAAAACCAGGAACACAGAAGCACATGTTACTTCCCTTATTAAAACAAAATAATTGGAGTCTTTCATTCAACTTTTTTTTTAAACAAAGGAGAAAAAAATATTTTGTCATTTCTAGATTTGATCATTTACTACTTATAAAAGAGAGTTATGTTTTGAAAACCAAGAAAACAAAAACATGGCTACAAATCTTGGTTTTAGGAATTCTCAAAGTACAATACATTTATTTAAGGGTGAGCTCAAAAAGAGAGTTGTTAAGGAATTCTCAAAGTATAATACGCTTATTTTAAGTTTTAGAGTTCTCAAAGTATAATGGACTTATTTAAGGGTGAGCTCAAAAAAAGAGTTGTTAGCAAGGATTTGTAAGAAAATAAACTCGACTTGCAAAACTAAATATCTCTTAAGCATCAAACTTGCCTGCATTGCTGTATAATAAACTGACAAGCAAGTTTTTTTGGTTTTTTTTCTTGTCCTACACAAACCCTAAATATCTGTCATAGATTATATTAAGAGGATGAGGACTAAAGGACATGCATGTGTTACGCAGAAGCCTAGAATCCTACAAAGTTTGTCCATTTCATGACCAGCACAACCTGCATTTTAGAGACTAAGAAAATGAGACTGAGCGAGTCTAAGCAATGTGGCCAAGGTTACCCTGCTAATAACAGTGGTAGAACTGAGACTTTATTACCCTGCTAATAACAGTGGTAGAACTGAGACTTTATTACCCTGCTAATAACAGTGGTAGAACTGAGACTTTAACTCAGGTCTGCCCGATGCCAAAGACAGAGCTCTTTTTACTGAAGCCTGCTGTCTTCCAGAAGCAAGAGCAATGCTGTGCTGAAGGCTTTTATCTGGAAAATTTGAATAACGATAACACCCCATAATGGATTCAGTGGTCCCAGTTGTGAACTCACTGTGTATTAACATTTATACAGAGAGCCATTTGTTTGGACTTCGCCACTGCAACAATGCTATATATCATGAACGGGCTCCTTAACTGGCCCATACAAATCTATTTAACTAATGGTATATTTGGACACTAAAAGCTGGTGCCTAGTGTTTGCCAGACATAGATGTGGTGTCTTTATATGCACTAAGTCATTTAATTCTCATAACAACTTCTATGTACATACCATACCTCATCAGCCTGTTAACTACTTTAACTCAATCAGCAACAAAATGGAAGACCTATATTTTCATTTAATATTTCAATTTTTCACTGAATCCCTAATCTCCTCAAAATCCCAAAACGTCCAGAATTTCCTAGACTCAACCAGAAACCCATGTGATAAACAACTGCCTTACCCTTCCTGCCTAGAATGTAGATGCCATGGGCCAAGATATTCATTTTGTGATGCACTGTGGAAATGGGACTGAGAGATCTGTCAGAAGTAGCCCCAAGTATATATTTGACCTGCTTCACAGTGACCTACCCAGCATTAAACAAGTGAGACGTGCTGGTATGTTACATAAGAAGCCAACTCCAGTCCTTCAAAATGGCAGGTGCTGTTCTCTCTAAATAACGCATGAATAAGAGTGACTTAGCAAAGCCATACTGGGGCGCCTATCAAATGAAGCACGTGATCTCCACGAGTTACTGGCTTCTCTCTTATTCTTTTAAACCTACATTTTACCTATAATTCAATTCTTCTTTCTTCTGTTTAATATACAATCTTCTCTTTTTTTTCCCTGAAACTTTTAATTCTCTGGTATTTTCAGCAAGTTTGTGTATTTTTTATTTCCTTTGATCTGTACAAAATTTCCTAATGCCTCTGAAGAAAGAAAATGAGACAGATTACTAAGTAAACTCTTTTTCCCTAAATGTCTTGGGTTTTCTCCCCTTTCATCTTTAATGACAATCTTTGTCATTTGGGCAACTGATGCTTCAGAACTGGCAATTATGATCATGCTTTTAAAAACTGACAAGAGTACGATTAAGTAAATCTGTGCACTTTACAGGTGGAACAAATTGAATTTTTTTTTTTGGCAATTTAATGTCTTTCCCCTCTTAAACAGCAAGACTTAATTCAACATTTTCAGGATACCTGGCCTAAGAATAAATACTTAGCTCCAGTGGAACTCTGTGAACTAAGAATTAAACACCAAAAAGCACTCTACAAATTGTTCACTTAAAATCTTCTTTTCAATGGAAATTCAAGTTTCAATAAATATATCAAAGTGAAAAATGATGTTACCACTCTAAATAAGATGAAAATAGTGTAGGACTTTTTTGCTTTCTGAAAGTTTGACTTTTAAAGACCTAGAAACCATTACTCTCTCAGAGTTAAATGGTAGATCAAGGTACGTTGGTGAAATCCCATTGCATTTAGTCCAATAAACAATCAGCACCCTTCAGTTTTCATGATCTCTTTGTTATTAGCAGATTGTCACCAGTCCTTTCTGGTTGAGTAGTGAATTTTGTTAGTCCATTAAAAGCATCATGTACAAAGTTTCTCTTTCTCCATGATTTCTTCTTCAATACCTTAAATTATGCCAGTCAACTTCCATTTCTCTCCCTTCTGAGATCCTCAAAGAACATTTCCCCAACTTCTGATGAAAATTATAAGCAAACAATCATTTCTCTTTGTTCCAACTTAGAAATAAGATTTAGGAAAAAAAAGCTCCAGAAGATGATATAATTAGATGTACTTTCTCTTATTGATAAAACATTTATGTTCCTTATTCTGGACATTTTCCCTTTACACATAAAATAAAGTTTAAAGAAAAAATGTTTTAGGTGTTTTTAAAGAAGTTCCATCTCTATGATTCACAGAACCCCTGGACAATTCTACCTTCTAAAATTATAAAGAGCATTTCTACCTTCCAAAATTATAGAGAGCATTTTTTCATCATTATTTTTAAAATTCAACAGAAAATGGCCCACATACTTGCATATGCATAAGACTCTCAATAAAAACTATTGCACACAAAAAGATCCATGTGTATCCCTCTCTTGCTGCACACCATGTTATCTAAACACATACACAGATATATTAAGCTAAAACCAAATGCATATGTGGGTGGGGAAACTTCTTGCAGTTTCTTTCTCCTCTTGAGTCCTAATTAGTCCTGAACAATTGCTAAAGTTCCTAAAATTTTAATCCACTCAAACTTTATTGTATATAAGGACCATCTATTCTGCTTATTAAAATTGAAAGATATTGGGCCCCCCTGGGAAAATTCATTTTATCTCTTCTGGGACACCCCAACACTAATACATATAGTATGTGCTCCATAATTTAATCAACATTGTCCTAGACCTTCCACCTCCTCTCAATTTCAAAGTCTATTTATAAGTTTCAGAAGAAAACGAACCCTTGAAATTTTTTTCTTACCTGGAAAAAGTATCTGAAAATGATGTATTCGTCCTTCAAGACCCAGTCCAATCATTGCCTCTTCAGTGAAGCCTCCCTGATTTTCTGAGACATGTTCCCTCCACACTTCGGCAGTAGCCATGATCATACAAAGAGCAACGACAAGTGGTGGTACACTTCACCTGTGGATGCTGAGGCCCTTCTTAGGTAAATCTAGAACCCTCTGCCACAATACCCCACAGTGCCATGCCAGGTGAACAAAAATAGAAGGGCCAGTAGCTTTTTGATCTGAGGATTGCTCTCCTTTCTTTCCTCTTCCAACCCTTTCTATACCTGTGAATCCAATACCTGGTTTGAAATATCAAGAGTGGTTCTATCAATTTTCTTGGATAATTGATTATAATCTGAGCTCAACAGTTGCCTGAATTCAATATTTTTGAGATGTTGTATCTTCCCTGGCTTAATTTATAGAAAGAATTCTACCCACATCACCCAAAAGGACTCAAAAGATACACCCTTCTTTAGGGCATTAAGTAATGCATTAGTGAGGTGAGCCTCGGCATCCTTAGAAAGCTTTGTGGCAACTAATTTGCAATGTCAACAATGATAGAGGGACATGCTACCATTGTACTGGACCTCCTGATTTCAGTGGAAATCAGGCAGCTGTGCATAACTGGCAAAGAGAAGGTAGGTACATTACCCTTTGCAGTAGGCAAAAGAGGGCAATCAGAATGTTCTGTCACATAGGAATCTTTGCGAACCATGGTGTTTCTAAAGATTACATAGATGGGTAGTCTAATTAAGTGCTCTTTTATCTATATAAGAACAAAAATTCCCTAATTCTGGTGAGTGGAAACTTTGAGGAGTCATGGCCTCTCAGCCTGTTCTCAATCTTAAACCAATTCAAAGGTCCAGAGCCTTTGGTTGAAGAGAGGACAGGCCCCGGTGTGTTAGGGCCCTGACACACTGTTACAAGGAATATTCTGTAAATTTTCCTCTAAATCTTCTCCCAAAAGAAGTCATTTACCAGGGTGATCATACACTGCAGAAGGGAAAATAACTTGATCATTTTGAGATTACCAGACACTGGCCAGGTTGACATTGATCCCCGAATACCCAAACATTTCTATTGTCCCCTTTACCTGATAGGCACTTATGGAGATCTGGTAGTAAGCTAAGCTTTGGCTCTAACCTGTGTCCCATTGGGCCCACTGAGTTTGAGACCACCTTATGTTTATTTTCTTAGTTTCTGATTGTATCATTGGAACAGTCATTTTCAACAAATGGCAAAATCTCCCATTGGCTTCCTGATTAATATAATGAATGCTATTATCATAAGAAAGACCAAAGGAAAGCCCTGCATCTGCCCATATTTCTCAAATGACAAACCACAAAAAATTCTGCATCCATGGGGGAATAGCAGAGATAAATGCCATCATCAAAGGTCTGAAAGACCAAGTTTTGCAATTATTATCATCTCCTTATTTAACTCTCCTATTTGGCTTGGGCAGAAGGTAGACAAGTCTTAGAGAATGATGATGGATTATCATAAAGGTAATCAAGTAATGATTCCAATTTCAGCTGCTAAAAGAGATGTGGTCTCTTTACTGACACAAACCAGCATGATAAATGCTTCATTATCTGTATCAGTTAGCAAAGACCACTAACAGTAGTTTGGTTAGTAGGCAAAGAAAATAGCATGCCTTTCCTGATTTATCTCTGGATTATGTCAACTTTTGTAGTATCCCATCAAAATCTAGTACTCAGGGACTTTGGTCATTTTGACATTCTACAGAACACCACACTGGTCAAATAATATATTGATGGCAACATGCTGTTTGGACAAGATGAGCATCAAGTAGCAAATATCTAGACAGCCACATAAAAATGTGCATGCCAGAAGATGTGAAATAAACCCCATAAAAATTCAGCAAGCTGCTATGTCAGTGATGTTTCTAGACATCCAGTAGTTTGGGGTATGTCAAGGATAGCCAATACTATACCTTACATCACTTGCCTAAGAATAAAGTTCAATTTTGGTGGGCCTCTTTAGATTTGAGTGGTAGCCTATGCCTTATTTGCTTGTACTGCTCTAACCCACTTACCAAGTAGCCATAAACCTGTTCATTTTTAACAGAACCTAGAGCATGGAAATGCTCTGCATTATGTTCAGAGTGTAGTACAAGAAGTTCTGCCAACTGGGTTATATTAGCTTTGTATTGCTGCTATAACAAATTACCACAATGACACAAAGTTATTATCTTACAATTCTGGGGATCAGAAGTCCAAAACCATTCTCACTGGGATATAACCAGGAGTTGTCTAGGCTGTCTTCCCTCTGGAGCCTCTAAGGGAGAGTCTTTTTTCTTGCCTTTACCACCTTCTATAGAGGCTACCTGCATTCTTTGTATTGTGGCCCCATCCTCCATCTCCAAAGCCAGTAATGGCTAGTCAAGTGCTTCTCACATCATATCACTCTGACATTGTCTCTTCTACATTTAGGGATGCTTGTACTTGCATTAGCCCACCCAAATAATCCAGAATAAATTTCTTTATTTTAAGATCAGCTGATTAGCCACCTTTATTCCATCTGCCACCTTAATTCTCTTTTGCTCTGTAAGGGAAAATAGTGACAATTTCTCAGTATTGAAATGTGAATATCTTTGGTGGGCAATAACTCCACCTGCCACAGGGCTTTATGACCCAGGAGAGCCCATGATGCTTGAAAAGTCTTTAGCAAATTAGGAACACTTAATGAAGCTTCTAGAAGGGCTTGATTAGAGAAACAGCACAGAAACTCCTAGAGTTAAACCATATCCTCTTAATGTAACTATCCCTTTAAAGAACAGGGCTAATGAGTACTGTTACAGACTGGACGCTGGTCCAAAAAATATTACATGACCAGAATCTATCCTACCGACAATATGCTGAGTGCTATCTGACCCTCAAAATCATAAAATTGGACATGCACAGAAGTATTCTATTATCAATTGGAAGGGAAACTGAGATCAATCAGATGCTGAAGTACAAAGAAATCCTCTCTGCACCTCTTCTGCTACGTTTTTACCCTCTCTCAACCCACAAATATTCCCTTATAGGGTGCATGAGGTTCCCAAGGCTGCTGTAACAAGTTGTCATAAACTAGGTAGCTTAAAACAACAGAACTTTATTCTCTAAGATTCTGAGTATTAGAAGCCCAAAATCAGTGTTGGCAGGACCATGCTCCATCTGAGGCTGTAGGGAAGAATCTTTCCTTGCTGCTTCAAGCGTCTGGTGGCTCCCAGCAATCCATGTCACTCCTTCGCTTGAGGCAGCAGCACTTCAATCTTTCAATCTCTGTCTCCATCTTCACCTGGCCTTCTTCCCTGTGTGTCTCTGCTCTGTATCCCTGTATTCAATTCTCCTTCTCCTCTCCCTTATAAAGACACCAGTCATTTAGGGCCCACCCTAATACAGTATGACCTCATCTTAACTTGACTACATTTATAAAGACCCTATTTCCAAATGAGTTCATGTTCACAGGTAAGGGAGTTAGAACTTGAACATGTCCTTTAGGGAGACACACAATTCAACCTACTACCTAGGGTGTTCTTTATTACCAGTTGGCAAAGGAAGAAAAAACTTGAGCCTGTTTTGCAGATGGATCTTTGATATGCTGGCACCAGCTGAAAGTGAACTGCCTTACAGTCCTTGACAGACCAGAGAAGACAATTACTCTCAGCAGGTAGGACATCAAGAAATATATCTGGTTGTCCATTGTCTTATTTTGCCACGGCTGCTATTACAAACAACATAAACTCATTGGCTTAAACAGTGGGAATTGACTGTCTCACAGTTTTGGAGGTTAGATGTCCAAAATAAGATATTGGAAAGCCATCCTTTCTCTGACTTCTGTATCGTTCTAGGAGTAGTGGCTTGCCGGCAATTAGTCTCTGCCTCTGTCACCTGGCGATCTGTCTCTTTCTGTCTTCTCCTTGGCTTCTATTGCTGTGCCCAAATTTCCTTTGCTTATAAAGAGTCCAATTATATTGGATTAGGCTGACCCTAATTCTGTTTGGCCTCATCTTAATAGAATTTTCAGAGATCCTACTTACAAATGAGTTCACACCTACAGGACTGGAGATGAGAGCTTGAACATGTCTTTGTGGGGGACATTATCCAATCCACAACATCCACTACACAAGGGCAGAGAAAAGACCTAATGTGCAGCTCTTTCCTGATTCATAGGCAGTGGCTCAGGGTTTAGCTGGTGATCATAGGTTACTTGATTGATGATAAGGGGATTTTAGGAAGAGGCATGTATATGTTTGGCTCAGGAGGGGCACAAAGTAAATTTGGATTTCATGTTAATACTCACCCAGATACCTCCACTACAAAGGAGACTCTCAATAATCAATTGGAGACAGTAACACATCCTTTGGAGGCCAGCCAGCTCCTTTTCCCAGCTACCACAGTGCTTGCTCAGGATATAAAATGAACACAGAAACAAGAAGGAGGGCCCAACAATATGGACTAATCCTCACTAAAGCTAATCGAGTTCCCACCATTGCTGAATGTTCACCCGCCAACAGCAAATGACAATGTTGATCCCTCAAAAATAAGCCAGGCATCTTTGGGCAGAGTGATGACAATGGGTCATTTCTTCATGGCTTATTCACCATGATAGCTTATTTACTATCATAGTTTGCCACACATCACTTCTCACCAAGGGACTTATTTTACATCCAAAAAGTGTAGTAATGAATTCACGAACAAAGCATCCACTATTATAACCATGGATGTCCCACCATCCAGAAGCAGCTGTCATGAAATACTAGTAGCCTACTGATGACTGACTCAATTCTGTGCCTTCAAGGCATGGTGGATGCATTGAACTGATAATCAGTCTAAGATGCTATTTCTGCCATGGCCAGAAAAGACGGATTCCGGAACCAAGTTGTGGAATTGGGAGCAGCTCCTCAGTTATACCCATGGACAGAATTTTTATCACACCCCCATAATATTGCACCCCATTATTTTATTGGCTTAAGCTCTCAGAATAATAAATGGCTCCACTAAAGGACAAAATAATGGTTCAACTGATCTGAAAGTTGAGATCACCACTGAGATTTGCAGGCTTCTCATGACTCTAAATCAGAAGACTAAAAAGGCTGCTAATTATAGGAAGGATATTGTGTTTCCGTCACACAGTAAGACCAAGGAGAACCCTATTTGGAAACCTTAGGACTTCCTAACACTTCTGTTAACATTTCCATTCCAGTAATAAAAGCTAAAAGAAGACAAAGCAGGCCAAGAAAGAAAAATTATTAACGATTCAGACACTTCTGGAATGAACGATGAGTGCTTTGACCAGAAAACATGCTGGCTGAGGACAAAAAAAAACTGAAATCGTCTAGAAAATGAAAATTATAGATATCACAGAGCTTTGTGACAAGTTACCAAAATGAGGAGAGTAGCAAGTATAATACATTTTTACTTGTTTATTGACCATTTTTTCCTCCTCCTTTATCCCATTCTCTATTCAGGATGTTTGGCTAGTGATAGAAAACTTTATAATTTAGCTTTGTAGAATATGGAAAATTCAAGGAGGACTTGTTCATGGAATTAGATGAGAAAATAACATCTTTATTTACAAATGAGATGAGGGCATTATATTGAGTGGAAAAAAGACTGTATGGAAATTAAATGTGGGAAGAAGGATACTGAATAACCAAAAGGATGAACAGTGTCACCATTTCTGTCTTTTCTCTCAGCCAGTACCCTCCCTTCTTTGCTCTACTATGTATGATAGGAAACTTGGAGCCTGAAAACAACATTTTCATGGTTCGCTGGCCAATTGGACAGCAATTAGATTCTGCCAGTAGAGGCAAGATGAGATCATGGAAAGAAGGAAAGAGAGGGAAGTGACTGCCTCTGTCTTCAGTTACTGGCAGCATCTCTGGAGCAAGGGCAGTTACTACAGCATAGCAATAACGGCAGCATCCATGGAGGCTGCAGCCCTGGCTAAGAAAATCAGGGTTTCTGGAGACCTTCAACAAATCTGGAACCCATGGCCACAGAGTTTCTAGCAGCAAAGCAGCATGTATAGACACATGGGCTCCAACCCAACATTAGCTGCCTCTGATTGCTGTATATCACTATTATTTGTGTTTCTCCTCCAACTCCTTTTTTTCTTCCCTTTTACTCTTTCAGTTATTGCAACCCATGTTTACCAATCCCCTATATTAGATTACCTCTGTTTAAAATACCTAGGAGGTTTCTGTCTACTTGAAAAACTCTGACTGGTACATCACTGTAGTTTTTGCAACCTGACAGTCCTGTTGAGTGTAATTTTAAAAATTAATAGTCACATCACATTTTTCACAGGTGATGTGAAATTGGGTCTTGAGGCCCCCATCGTGTGGCAAAAACTAAAGAGGGCTATGCTTTTTAGCTCCTCTTTCCCTGTGCCAAAGTAATGTTACCTATTTTAGCAGGAGACTATCCCCAGACTGCCTCCCTCTGGATCCTTATTCCTTCTTTACTTTCAAAAACTTCTTTTCAGATACTTTTTTTTTTTTACTATTTGCTTTCCATTAAATCATTCTTACTAATCTTTGTTCCTTAAGTCAAAAGTGGTAAGTATTAATTATAGAGAAGATACATACACACAAAACCTCGATACCAGTGATCCTAAATATTTCCCTCACTGACACACACAATAGCCACTAGCTAGATTAGATCAGAGTGAAATGAGGAGGACGTGGGAGTCAGACAGACCTCAGCTTGAGACCCAGCTAGGTGGCCTTGAGGAAATTAACTTCTCTAAGCTTCGGTTACACTATTTTTATAATAAGGTTAATAAATGTATGTACCTCATCAAGTTGTTGAAATTAAAGAAGGTAATGAATGGGAAACAATTAGCACAGTGCCTGGCAGGTGGTGGTAATTATTTCTCAACATCATTTTTAACAGATGCATAGCATCCCATCCCCCATATAGTACCAAAGTCCCTATTATTTTATATTAATTTGTTTATGTCTTTTTAATTAAATAAAACATTGTTTTGACAACTCTTACTGCTACTTTCTGCATGCACCAATTGATAAATCCCTTAAAATAAATACCTCTTTTTTATTAATTATTATTCCACATGCTGTGATTGTTTTTTAATTTTCCCCATGTATTTAATTTTATATTTCTTTCACAACTTTATTAACTTTTTAAAAAATCTATTACCTCACTGGCTTTCATTTTCCAGGTAGTATAGTAAAGCAATTAAGAACATAACATTCTTTCTTCTAAGAACATGTACATTTTTTCTTTAGACAGATCTGGTTTCGAACCAAGCACTGCCATTCACTAATTAAGTGGCTGGAGAAAGTAACTGGACTTCTGTAAGCCTGTCTTCCTGCAATGCCAATTTGGGAGGCACTTTTCTCAGAGATTTACCAATCCAGCTAAGATGATGCCCCAAAGAATTCAGGAAAATCAACTGACCACATCTCCCCAGAGATATTAGTCTCATTATACAGATTGGCTCATTTGATTTGCTAGAGCAGTGTGTGGCTTATTTATATGACCAGCTATAGAGTCATGCATAGGGACTATATTTAATAAAATCTATCATCTCTGAAGATTATGGTCATTGACTATGGAGTGAAAGAAAGCATGACTGGGCCGGGAATGTTCTAAAAAGGCTGTTGAATGCAGTAGTGCTTTTATTCTATAGTGTAGCTCTCCTTAATTTGTCAGACCATTTGATCCAAATACCAGACATTTTGACTTGCTATCTGACTGACCTTGGGCAAGTCATTTAACTTCTCTGAGCCGCAGATTTTAGCCTTACCTCCCTCCCTGAAGGTTGCAGTTATTCCAAAATGTGAAGTACATGGTGCTTTGTACATACCAAGTCCCATATGTTAGAGATTTTCCTCCATCTTCCAGTGGAACTAAAATTTTCCTAATTTTTTTAAGGAATCATAGAAGGTATTCTAATTTCTAATCCTTTCCTTGTCTGGAAATTACTATCTATTGCTTTACCCTTATTAATTACCTTCCCCGCCTCAAAACTCTGTGGCAGTAATTCCATTGTTTCCAGTATTCCATTTGTAGTGAACCCAGCTAGCCCATGCTATTTTTTAATTCAAAAGGAAATAAAAAGGGGGAAAAATGAATCAGATCTTTTTCTGGTAGAAAAGTATAAAAAGGTCACAAACTAATCATTTGCAAAATCAAAATGAAATACAAAAGAAAGTCCATGAAACAAATAAGAAACTTTCACTCTGGTAAGTAAACGAAGAATACAAGTTAAAACAGTAGACCATGTTTTTGCCCGGTAGGTTGCCAATTATTAAAATTACTAAATTCTGTGGCAAATGTTTGGAGAAACGGATGCTCTCATTTTCACTGATGAAAACACAATTGGTTTAGCTCTTCTGAGTATACTTGGAAATTTTCTATTCTCTTTAAACATGAGATTCTACTTTTAGGTCATTATATTAAATAAATAATTATGGATCTGTAAAAAATGTTTCAGGTACAAAGATGGTTACCACGGGTTTCCTTAAAATATTAAATTAAGGAAACAGAAATATCTAACAAAATGAGATTTAATATATAAATCATAATATATCTAGTCACTAGATTGCTGTGGAATCATTAAATTGTAGTAGGAATGGATATACTGATGTGGTGAGATCTCTCTTCTCTTGTAAAGTGAAAAGGAGAAAATGTGGTATTATCCCAGTTTTTGTGAGGAAAGAGAGGAAATCTTTACCTCG